>JANZLH020000106.1:112114-127522 GCA_026770325.2 Erythroxylum fimbriatum
GAATCTTGTTTTAAATTAAACTAGAGTCATAATGCTACAATTTCTATGAAGAACCCGAGTGGTGATTCAGTCCCCTAAATTTTCGGATTTTGTCTCGAAGTCGGTGAAGGTCAGTTTTCACCATTTTCTCTAAGATAGTATTTTATTCATAACTTCCTCATTTTAATTCCGAATTGAGCGATTCCAGTTGCGTTGGAATCGTTGGAACCGAGGGAATATTTTTATTAAAAAGTAAACCCAAATTTAATAAAGTGAATTTTCCCCTATTTGTGGTTGGTATATGTGTTCGGTTGTGGGCCTTCTCTGCTGGATGGGTCCGAATGTTGGGCCTCGGAGACGGGGTCCAACATAAACGCATGCAACATGTGTTGGTGCTAAACGCTGGCGTTCCAATACACAAACAATCAGTAAAACAGAGACGTTTGAAGGAAGCACGTAGGGGATAGCAAAATTAAATGGGCAAAGAGGAATAAACACGCAACACGCTACAAGGAAAAGAACGTAACAGGTGGGTGTGACCAAAAAGCTACAGAGAGTACAACGCATCGTTCCAACAAGGGGCGTGAGCAGCAGGGATTTAAGTAAAAGGTTGCAAATAAATTGTAAAAAAAATCACTGCTACAGGAAGAGGGATAGATGCTATAGGAGGGACGTTACACGGCAAAGAGCAGCGCAAACAGTAGCGCTAAAGAGTGGAGCGCAGAGACAAGAGACAACACAGTAAAGACGCGAGGGAGCAGTGGCGTTGGAGTGACGTAGCAGCGTAGGCGTGATTCTGCGGCTGTGACTTGTGGCTGGAGAAGGGAGAAGCATAAGGTGCAACGTAGCAGAGAGGATTTTAAGGGTTGGAGAATTAAATTTTCAAATAGTTGAACAGTGGAAAGGAGCTTAGGCAGTGAACAGTAAGGGGTTTTTGGTTAGGGATGAAGATGAGGGTTGAAGCAATTTATTAGGAAAGACCCATGAACAGCTAGACGTCCCGACGTCGATTCGGAAGTAACATCGACGCCGATGACCCGGGTTAAGTAATTTTTTATTATTTTGTTGTTTCTTTCTATCATTAAAAATTGATTGTGTTATCCTATTTTAATTTATTTGGGTATTGTGTATGGATAATCGAATTTTTGTTATTATTGGGTTATTTGTGTATGAACCCGTTGGGCATTGTGAATTGATAATTTTACTGCGTTCATTGAATTGTTAATTTCAAACCCATTGCTAGAATTTTGATATAATCCGTAATTGTTATGTTAAAATTCATGTGTAGCGACTAATGACTCGTAATCATTAGGGATAACATGACCTAGGTTAAATGACGCATCGTATGTAGTTGTTGCCTTGACTAATCAGTTTTCCTAATTCGTAATGCTACTGCCTAATTAAATCTAAAGATCGTGTCCTAAGTTGTTAGGTTTAATCAACGATCGTATTTTGATTAAACAAAACCTAAGGAAAAACTCGGGTTAATTATTAACCCATGATTAATAATTGCTGGGAGAGGTTAAAAAAATTAATTAATGAAATATGCTTAATTAGGGTATAGGCTGAGATTGAACCAAATAACCGGGTTCCTACCAAATTCCCCACATTTAACATTTTTGCATGTTGTCTTTAATTTGTTTTTATTAGTTAGTTTCATTTTATTTTCTTCTTTAAAAATCCAAAACCCCCCTTTTCCTAAACACCAGTTAATTTCATTTCATAAACTTTACACACACTTTCTGTGGGATCGACCTAGACTCACCACTGCTATAGTAGTAAGTCTAGTTATTTATTTTGATTAGCATAATGACACGCGATCAAGACACCTCTTTTGTATCTTGGATTACCAATTTCTACTAAAAGACTCTCATATGCGGAATGTACCCCACTACTAGAGAAAATATAGAGAAGAGTCAGTTCGTAGGTTAACAAGTCTTTTTCATATATAGGGAAGGTTCAACTCATCAAATCGGTACTAAACTCCTTCCATATTTACTGGAGCTCTCACATCTTTCTTTCTCTGGGTATCATCAAAACCATTGAAATAATCCTCAAGAACTTCTTATGGAACCACCCAAATGGTGTTAAAGGTTCAACTAAAGTGAAATAGGCTAATATTTGTTTTCCTAAGGATGAAGTAGGGTTAAACATAACTCCTATCAAAACCACAAATCAAGCCCTAATCTTGGAAAGACTCCTTATAGATAAAAACTTCCTTTGGGTGAATTGTTTACACTCTTATTTTCTCAAGGAAAGAAGCCTATGGAGCAATAAGAAATCAGTCTCATACTCTTATTTTCTCAACCAAATTCTGAAATTGAGGGACAAAGTTTGAGAAGGGATCTCTTGTAAAATTAGGAATGGCAACTTGACTTATGTCTGGTATGACAATTGGACTAGTTTGGGACCTCTCACACATCACTACGACAATCTAAGCAGTCGTCAAACTCCCTCACTCAAACTTAAACTCATCTCAATGATCATAAAGGGCACTTGGAATTTTCCTTAAAACCTAAGGCATCTCCAACCATCATATCTTCCCCAACCTAACTCTATAGACATTTTCTACTAGCAGACCTAACCCATCCTTAAACTCACAAACAAGGCTACAAGAAGTCTTCTAAGATGTAGGAAACAAAAGGTGGAATGGAACAGAGTTGTTTGGAGCAAGGTACTAACCCCAAGGGTTTCTTTCATATTATGGTTAGCAATCCTAAATAAGCTTAATACTGCTGATAGAATTCACTCTGCAAATGGACAGAACATGACCATTGTGCAAGATCCATGTGGAAACAAGAGATCATCTCTTCTTCATATGCCCTTATAGCAATAATGTATGGGAATCTATAGCCAAAAGATGCCTATGGCTAAATCCGGGGAACACTATCAAATAGGTGATCCAAAAATTCACAAACCATACAATTCTTCCAAACCCAAATATACATATCCAAGCTCTATCCCTAAGACTCTGTTTATATCATTATGGAAGCAACGAAACCTCAGTCAGTTTGGTGGAACCAACACGCCCAAAGAGATCTTCGCATCTAAGATCCTCTATGAAATCAGAGAACTCATTCTACTTCGTAACCTCAATCAGACATGGAACACAACCATCCTAGCTTCACTAAATGTTTAACTAGAAGTTATGCTCGGAAACTAATCATATGTATGAAAGAGAAGCAGAGGATACACGGTACAGTTAAAGCAACAATGAAGAAACTAAAATACCTAATCGGCTGATCCAGTGTCGAAACAACCAGACCTCCATGGGACGCTCGTCACCTGACAAATTCCCTGGAGGAGATAAGAATGCCTGTAAGATTGTATCTCTCATCTTCCTCCTTTTTTCTCAAACCCTAATTAGGATTCGTCTCTTTATCTTGGTTGTCCAGCGATGAAGATGAAGAATCCATCCATCGCCCTAATTCGGAAGCTTTGCGATACTCTGTTTGAGAGGAGAAGTTTTCTTTACCATATAAAGCTATTAATAATAGTCAATGCTTCTTACCTCCACCTAGTGGATGCTTTTCATGATGTTTCCACGGTGTCGTGTTGCCTTTGCCTTAGTCGTTTTTAGCTTCTCCTGTACGTAGGAGTAGCTATTGTACTCGTGTATCTCTTTCATATTATCTCTATAAAATTCATTTAATTTAAAAAAAAAACTCAACAAATATTAGTGTTGTCACTTGTTCCTTCCTTATAACCTCATCAAAGATATTGAAAAGATGACGAAGAAATTTCTCCCGTAGGAAATCAACATTCATTTTAAATACTAAAGCGAAATGGTTTAAGGTCTGCTCTCTAAAGAAGGGGGCTTGAAGATAAAATCAAACAAGATTTTAAACAAGATGCTCCTAGCAAAATGAATTTGGAAGCTCTTCACTTATGCTAAATCTATTTAGGTGAAATAGACACACTCTTATAAATTAAAGGGTCATAACTTCTAGGGTCTCAAACCTCAGCAGGGTAACTCCTAGTTAATGAATCAAATGCTAAAACTTAAAATCTTTATAAACTAAAAAATGAAAGTAATGATTAGGAATGATAACATGACTTAATTTTGATATGATAATTAGAATAACCTTGGTCCTAACACAAAATAGAAGGAATGGATAACTTCAAATTCCTAATTCCTCTAATGGTCGAGGTCAATATAATCATTGAGAATGGAGCTTGGAACTATAAATTTAGGGGGTTCAATGTTATTATGAACAATGTGCAAACTAAAAACCAAGCTTAGAGCTTGAAGATAGAACAATATGGAAATGTCATAGCTCCAAGACATCCTTAGTAAATCATGTCTTCACCCACTCCATCAACCTAAAACTTTGATGCCTTTAAGTAAGCTCATCTAGTTGATGGATAACTCCCCTAAAGCATCCTTTATCTTATGGTTTATCATCAAACAAAGGTTTAATACTCTAGATAGGTTGAAAGGCATCTCTCCCTCTAATTTCTCATACAAACTATATGGCTTAAAGCCTAAAACTTTGATTCACCTAATCTTTTCTTGCTCTTACTCAAAATCCTTCTAGAGCTATGATCTTAATCTATGCAAAGTCCAATGCTTGGAAAAACAAAACTGGTCAATATTCGTAGCTGGGGCAGGGAATGTTAGATTCAGATATCATGGTAACTTAACAGTGTTTAAACTAATGATCAACTATTGATCTTACATGATTTCAAAGGGGAGGAATAAAATGACCTTTTAGAATGAACCTCAACCTCTTCAAGAGTTAAGCTACAATCCGATGTATTAGGCAAATGATTTCAGCTCAAAATATTCATGTTAAGATGAGCTTTGATTTGGTCTTGGGGTGGAACGTATAACACTAAGTTAAGGAGATGGAATCTCAATCCGACAAAGTTTGCTTCTTTTCAACTTCCCTATTTAAAATGCACTAAAGTCATAGGTCTTGTTAGCTCTACATGTCATGCCTTAATTTGTTGTCATGACTCTTGTCATTTCCTCTTCCTTTTCGCCAGGCCTTATTTTGTTTCTTACCTTTATTGTATGCTAAGCTTGGTACCTAGTAAAAACTTGTTGCGCTTCCTTTCCTTCTGCTAGGTTAATACTATCGTTTAACATTTAAAAAAACATTTTTCTTGTACTCCAAGTAAATGAAATAGGAGATCTTCATTATTCAAGCCAGGTACACCAAGAAACTTGTTATCACTTCCTGAATATAGATAGATTCTTTGCACTTTAAAACTTGTTTTTGGATAACACATTCCCTTATAAACAATTGCAGTGTGCTTGGATCATACAAAAACCTCTAAAAAGAAATTTTTTCTTAATGACCGATACTGATTTTTTGTTATGATGTCTTTAAAAATTCCCACACTACTTGCCCATCTTTGTTCATACGTCATTAATCGTGATAAAATTTTAACCAAGTATATTTTAGTTATTTTTCATTTAAAAAAGTATAACTTCTAGATATTGTTAATTATCTCAGAAAAGATAATAATAAGTGAATAATAAAGTTTAGATATGCTATTACCTTTTAAAGATAAATCTTCATGGAACGTCAACATGTGAACGTTCGAGTATAAGACAAGTTGAATGAAAAATTAATGCAGCTTAGAAACTTTCCATTGAGAGAGAGCATCGATGTCAAATCCAGAAACAAAGAAATGCATGTGAAAACATGTACAGACATTTATTCTCTACTACACACCTGAAAAGTAACCTCCCTAAATTGATAGAATAATTTAGTCTCTCACTTCTCCAAGACCTTAGGTTCTAATAATAGAACTCTTTCACAATTGGCTCGGAAGATTAAAAATATCACCAACAATCTACTGTCAAATTGCATTAAATATCGAACAAAACACCACCTGAAGATACAATTAAGACTGCAAAAAGCTGGCATACTTGGCGCCTAAGAAAAGCCTCTGAACACAAAGTAGGGCATTTTTGGTAACTTCCGCATTCTCATGGTTCATCAGTTTCATCATGCGTTCCTTAGCTTTAAGGTCTGTCGCGATGACCCTCCCAGCAGGATGATACTGAATAAATTGTGAGAGATCAAAGCAAGCAACAGCCAAGGCTCTTGGGTCCCTTGATGTGTCCAAAATTGTGATGAGGACCCTCAGAATCTGAAGACAAACATTATCCATTAGTACTAAAACTTTTCTTCCACTCATAAAATACAAGAAACTGTTGCTCAGCTGATGTCAGAACTTCTCAGTTCTTATATTACTGATATTGGTTTTGCTTTCAGATGACCCGGTTTCATCTGATTTGCCTCTACATTAGTAGCTTTACTATCAAAAGTATCATGCAGCTTCATCTGATTTGCAAGTACATTAATAGCTTTACTACCAAAACCACAGTATGCATCTTTCTTCCAGTCATCAATTAGCTCAAAAAATGGAATGAAAAAAGTTGAATGCTAGGTTTGTGGTTAAGCCAATCCCATAACATATCTACAATTTGTCCTCCGTATCCTTAGAATACAAGGACAAACTAAAATATGTTTATATTTGAAAAGGAAATACAAGTCAATACAATTCTTAGAACAGTGGGTTGTTCTTTCCATTGACATCTTGAATTGAGAAATTAGAATCTCAAAATGCCAAATTACCCCCCATATTTGAAGACACTTGGTATAATTAGAGATTTCAATTTAATAGAGCTATTATATTGAAAGTTTTAATGCTGAAAGTGCTGTCTTCTATACTAATCTCCACTCCTACCATCTGGGTTAGATGATTAACATGCTACAAAGTGATGATTAGAAAATCATCTGCAAGGTTAAGAGTTGGGAAACCTAACAGGTCCCAAGATGAGGTACCCAGATTCCCACCAACTAGTGTAAATGTCTCTACACAGCTGTTCACTTTTCCTGGTATCACCTTGCTCAATAAAGGAGGATGTGGTGGTTTGATGATCAATTGGGCCTCTAAAATCATCTTCTATAACTCCATATTCAAAAAAATTTATCCAAATAAAGACTAATAACAGTTTGAAAATGAGAACAGTTACAACAATATATGGCCCATGTAAATACACGTAAACAGAATAGAGAACTCTTAACACTTCATTCAGACAATAACAGACAGTGAAGTACCTGAAGATCACTCTCTTCAAAATGATTAATGTTCTCACGCCAGAACACAGGATCTTTGTGCATAGGGGACCAATCAAGATGCCCTAGAAGAACCTCTTGCTTGTACTTATCAAAAGAACTTAATTTCTTTATGTTGTCCCTCAACCCATCTTCCAGTTGATTTAGGGCCTCCAGTAGGTCCTAGCAAACATTCCAAAACATCAAAGGAATAGCACCACTCGAGGAACTATATAACTGTTTAAGAAATTACTATAATGATAAAACTCCTGAAATGTATATTTGTAGTTAGTATATTCTACCACAATCACAATCTTCACCGGACCTGAAAGGAGCAGCAGAATGGCATGGAATGCAAAGCAGCAAGTAGGAAAGTAGACAGCCAAGATATAATAATATGAACTCACAAGAAATAAACCTTTTGAACCCAAAAATAAGATTGACAATCTTGCCTCGTAATAGGTAAAACCAAAGAAATCCCTCTAACAAAGAGATTTTCTTTCATTTTAAACTTGATTTCTTCCTTTTTAATAGTTTTCTTTAGATTTTTATAAAATATAAAATTTTCTATAAATTGAAAATGAGATACTTTTGAATGGTTTGAATAAAAAATTTGTGATATATCATACTTAAATCTTTTAGTTATAGATTCTACTTAGTTCATTTTTTGCATTTAACATCTTAATTTATAATTTTATCCAAGTATTTTGACTTAGGGATTATAATCCAAATTAACTTGCTCCTGAAGTAGAAAAAACAATCTTTATGATAAAATATCAAATACGGTCAGTTTTTAAGACATCTTAAATCTAATTAAACTAAACGCAAAACTACCTAAGAAATCTTTACATACCTATAGCTTCAAAACTAAGAAAAATTCAACATGAAATAACTAAAACATGAACATAAACATATGAATTGAAGTCCAACACGTCAATCACTCGATGGATTCCATCATATAAAGGAACAATTAAAGTTAATGGTAGCTCAAAAGGAGCATGGCGTAGGAATTAGTTTAACAGAGGTAGGGTAAAAGTAATCTCAGTTGAGGAACCTTTAACATAGCATATCTTTGCTTAATCATATTTATTGTGCTATGTTTCCATATAATAAAATTTAAGACCTTAATTGAAGATCAGATTCCCTAACAACTAAGACTTACAAACTTAATATAGAATATTACTCTTTAACACTTTCAACCAACATGTCAAAAATTGAAAACAAATTTGAGAAACAAAGACAAAACTCAAAAGTCCATTTCCATATCCAAATTTAAGTTCCCAAGGAAACTTTTCCTTTTTCTACATTGAGCAGTTAACTGCAATACTAAGGATACTGAAAAATGATGATAAGCACTCTAATCATCTTTTTATGACAAACCAATATGTTAAAAGAACAATAAAACAATTAGGACTGTATAAGAAGACCCAACAGAAAAAAGATCAAATGTAGTAGTTAGTCAAAGGGGAAAAAACAAAGATAAAATAATGAAATATGCCATCCTTACATCAACAGGAAGATGAGGTAAATATTAACGTACATTTATCCTAGCAATTTTTGTCTAGTTAATCCCATAATGGCAAATAATATATTTTATAGGATAGCACAATATCCCTTCCTTTATATTTTAAGTATTGAATACAACAGACAGCAACTCAGCTGAAGAATTTACAGTCGAAGCATTATGCTTCCCATACCTCATCACTCCATGCCTGTGTTTTCAAACTTTGGACAATTTGTGGTAGTCCAAGGTCCACCATCTGAGCACCAAAATTTCCCTTAGAAAGCAAGTTCTTGAAGGTGAGGACAACCACCCTAACAACCTATAGAAAACCAATACAATCAACTTGGAAAGTCAACGAAAAAGACAAAATGGTCCATAACCAAACTTCAGAGGTTATTTGTCGTTTACAAGGGAAATACATGCATAAAGACACATACATCCAGAGAGAACGTGAATCATGTGCCATAAAGATAACCAATTAAATTTGTGTATCATGTTTAACTTGAAGATCAAACGGAAAAAGGATTAGCTAGATATATGAAAAACTCACCTTCTCCTTTGTGGAAGTTTTCACGACATCAACTAGTCGTGGCAAGCTTCTAGATGTAGCCAAGTACTCAATTGCAGGTTCATAGTAAGACAACAGCCAGACACAAAGACATGTTTCATATAGAAGCTGTAACAAAAAAATGAAAACAAATATATGGATGTAATACAATTCAAAGATGCAGGAAGAATAATAGTGAGCTGGATTCCTTTACTATTGTGTTGTAAATTGAACGCACCAAATTGTCTAACCTGAGTTAACCAATTTGAAATCCATATAAAGATGATTTGATACCTGGATAGACTGCTGCGTAGATGCAGGTGAGATTAGAGGAATCAATAACTTCACCCCATCTGCATGAACAAATGATGATCTGACCAAGGGTTCCTTGAGCAATGTTGCAAGACAATTGATGGCAACAAGAATGCCACGACTAGGATGTGATGGCTTCTTCAGCTACACACCAAATGACAACAAGAGCACAATTCTATGATGAAAAACAATATGAAGGAAACAAAAAAAACCCAATGTTCTAAAACAACATATGCCTACCTGAGCACAGAGCCATTCAACCAATCCTTTCAATACATCATCAATGCCAGTGAGTTTACTCTTTGAATTTGAAGCCGCTCCATTTGAATATACACCATCTTGAGATTTTGGCCTAGCGCTAAAACCCAATAGAGATTGACAATTACCCAAAGAGAGGATTAATATATCCAATCGGTTCTTGAAACTCTGTTAAACAAAAGTCATGGGATAAACATCTAGGTACCTTACTATTGAGGCAAGTATTTTGCAGCTCTTTTCCTGAATGAACCAGTTTCCCTTCCAAAGCAATCTGAAAGAGGAGTTCATTTTTCATTATCTTGAAAGATATGACATAACTAAACACAAGATACTTTATCATATAGACCACAAAAATGGGAGACTTTTTTACTTGAAAATTCAAACAAGAAAGCAACAAATATAGAAGACATCAAAATGAATAAAACTAAGCTTTTCACAGTCTAAACATATACATTCGTTGCACAGTTATGTCTTGTCTAAATATCTACTGACCTAACAATAAACAATACATTAGTTTTGACGGCACTCTTTAAATCAACCATATTGAAGACCCAGATTCTGCAGATTGATTAAAGATTAAGTCTCAAAAGGGATGCAACCTAATTGTTCACCAAAAAGCAAAATTTTTGGCTCCAAGTGACAATTATTAAAATGAGAAAGGTAAGAAGTTGGCGAACATAATGTGTTAGGCACCATAATTATTGTCAAAACACAAAAGTTTTCTTATGCAAATAGCTACAGGCATGATATTATGCATTCTCATTTCTTCTTTCTTCCATAGACTTATCGGGTCAAGAGCACGATAAATTTATGTATTGAGCAAACCAAATGCCTCAGAAATAGCTCAAACTAACACGATAAGGAAACTACTAGAGAACTTTCAAGTCAAATACATTAGAAAGTGTAGTCACCATAGATTACATCACACTAAAGAAGCATATCTACATATTTTTCCTGAAAATGGAAAAGGGCAATGTGGCTCAAACAACTAGTCATAAATCACCAGATCTTCAGATGGATACTCAACTTAAGAAAGGTTCATAAGGGTCTTCATTTGCAAAAGACCTATCATGGAATAATCGGGCTCTTTTTGGGTTTGCTGCAATGGAAAACAACAGATAGTTTAATTGTATGAATAAAGTGTAAATCAAAATCAGAGAGTGGAGTAATGGAAAATGAAGTATAAGTTAATTGTGTGAACAAATAATTATTACAAGTTGAAGATAGTAGCGTGAATAACCTGTTAGCATTTCATCAATCAAAGCCAGAACATATTCAACTGTCTCTTCCTTGAATATATCACGTAAAATATTAACAAACACCCGAACATAAGCCGGACCATCCTGTAGCAATAAAAGGAGAATTCAACCACATGTCTCCCACCGCTGTTGTTGCCAATGCAACAATTCATAGCATAAATTTCGCAGGAAAATGAAACCAAAACCCAAGATTGATTAATTACTATGAAATTGTATCAGGCTTTCGCTATACTCTCAAATTATCAAAATTAGTAAAATTAAAAGTCATTGGGAAAACTAATCAAAAGATCAAAGAATTAGAGAGTAATAACTCCATGATTATATAAATGATTCGACACAAAGTGAGAGAGGGAATTACATCATCAAGCAATTGAGCCCTGTAAGTCTCAGATCTGTTATCGTAACGCCTTAACAACTGAAGGTCTGTTCCCGATATCAGCCTTGTTGTCATGTATGTCTCCCATGGGATGTCCTTTTTTAGTACCTATACATAACAAACAAACAAACAACTCGCATCAACCAATACACCCAGAATAAATACGAACGGCAATTTAGCTCCGTAGAATAAAATCCCTGACCAATTGCAGTTACAAGTTTAGACCAAAATAATAACAATAATAATAAACAAAGAATCAAATAAGTATCAGATGAAAAAACAAAATTTAGAGGAATTAGAGAAGTAGTAACAGATCAAGAACCTGCTCTGTGGTTACTTCGGCCTGGGCCATTTGATACTGAAAAATATGAAAAAAAAAAACAGAGAGACTTGATGGTATAAGTCAGATTAAAAAACCTGCAACCAGAAAAAGAGTGAAATAAGTTGAAGAAAGGAAAAGAGTGAAAATAGTGGGTGTGGATCGAATTTGAGAGAGAGAGAGAACCTGGACGACTCGGGGTGAATTTGTGGATGTGTTAAATGGAGAGGAAGAGAGAGAGAGGGGGGACAGTGCTCGTGAAGACTGAAGAGCTTGTTTATTTCTTAAAGAAAGGATCCAGATGTAGAGATCTTGGAGATGATTTGGCTTCTAGTACGCAAATTATGCAATGTAACAATAAAAATTCAAGATAAAATTTATATAAAAAAAAAATCATCATTGTGTGGAAAAGTAGAAGTGTATGTTGCCCGGAGTCTCTTTAGCCTATTCAATTATACTTCTCAATGTTTTAACAAAATTTAATACGATAAAATAAGAAATTTAAAATTTATAAGATTTAAGTAGGTATAAGATTTAAGTATGTCAAGTGGCAAGATAACATACATGAAAATTGGATGACTAGGCCTATACATTGAATGACATTTGGCATAGCTAAGGCATTGACAAATGACACAGATAATAAAGTGACAAGTGGTAGCAATAAGTGAGAGACAAATGGTCTAATATATTGGTGACATTTGACAGCTCCTATATAGGACAAATGAAGAACAAGCATAGTGACATTTGCTGTTACAATTTGATGTCACCTAGCATTAGATGAGACAAGTTTTTGCCGGAGTAATTTCTATTTTTCTCATTCGTCACCATCTTGCACTCTCGCCACCGAAACTCTCTCACTTACACCTCATAGAGTTTTTGCTTGATTTTAGGTCATCAACGCTTAAGAATCCTTGCATGAGACTACATCAAGAAATCTACTTTATACTATCTTCTATGTTGTTATCATCTTAGTGTTAAGATCATCCTACATATACCTTGATTTTAGAAGTGTGTTGGTTGCATGAAGGGCTGGATTACTTGGTTCTTTTAAGAAGCAACTTGAAGTTAATTAGGTAAGGGAATTCTAAACTTAATGGCATGTTGTAATATGAATTTATGTTACTTAAATTGGAATGGAATATGTGTGGAATTGATCATATAATAAGGTCTAGAACATGATGCTTGTTTGATGGATTTTTCGATAAACTTTGTTGCATGAAAGACAATGGCTTGTGAGTTGCCAAATGAGTGATTCTGAGTTGAAATTGGATATGAAATTAATGAGGAGTTGGCATATAATTGAGGTATACTTGAAGCATGAATTAGGGAATGTTTGAATATGGAATTTGCAAGAAAATAGTCAAGCCACGATGGGTAAATGCATTAGCTTCTGTCACGATCACGAGAATGTACCCCACGATCGCGGGAATGTACCCCATGATCATGGGCAAGGCCTTAACATGGTAATCTTTGTTTTATGTAATTGTTGAACCATAGTAGGATAATATACCGTACATTTGTATAATTGAAGTTAGTTAGGGTTTGTAATGAACCTAGTTTGAGATTAGATTATTTGGTTAAAGGTTGAATAGGTTTTGGATTTTCAACTGAGGTAATAACTTATGGAAGGTGTCATTTGATAACAAGTATCTAATTTGGAACTTATAAGTTATTAAAGAAATAAATTATACTTATGAACACAAATGTGATTTAAATGATATAAGTGATATGTTAGTTATGATTGTTTGTTAATTGGGAACTTAGGTGAGTACATAGAAAGTGTAATTACTTAATGTATCGTTTGGTGTATCATTGCAAATGTTTATGTTTATAAGGTATGTTGAGTTTGAGCAAATGTGAATGAGTATGTTCACGTTGAGTAAAGTGGAATAGAGTCATATGTTTGGCAATATACCTTTTACATGAAAATTCTGAAATGTGACATGTTTTGTTTTAAAAATTGACAAGTCCTAGTCGTGGGTAAATAGGCATGCCTAGAAGGGTCTGCAAATGCTCTTGTAACTTGACACTAAGGTGTCCTTTGATTATTGACATTACGGTGTCCATTGATTTTGAGACATAAGTCTCTTCTGTTCTGTTATACCAATCATGGTATCTTCTGTTCTGTTCTTGTTACCCACTTCTATAAAAATGAATAGTAGGCTAACTTATTTTGTATTATGATACATGTTCAGTTTTGTTATAAACAAGTTCTGATCTTATACAAGATAAGCTTTGATTTGATACAAAACATATTTTGATATGATTCAAGACATATTCTGATCTAAAAGAGTTATATCCTATTTTGATAATTAGTGATGATACATGTATATTATGTTCTGATATTTATGAGCTTTGTTTTGATGCAAGAAAGTTCTATGTTGATGAATCATATTTTGTTTTAAGACACATAATTGTATTGCTCTTTAATATGAACAATTAAAGATTGCTTGTGATATGATTTGATTATGTGCATGTGAATGCTAGATGACTGTTAAAAACAGCCGCTAGTTTATATCTTGGTTAGTTATTCCCCACTAAGCTATATGCTTAGTACAGTGGTTTTGCCTCCGTGTAGGTTCTGATAAGAAGGCTTAAAAACTGGGACAAAGACAACTGTAGTGGCTAAGAAGAATATGTTTTGTTTTGGAAATGTTCAGTTTGTTTTTTAGTTGTACTCCATATGTTGAGACATATCATATCTTGATGTAAATGGTTTGTAATAACCTTAATATAGTTGGCTTTTGAATTTATGGCATATATTTTGATAAGTACAATATGTATGATATGTTTTGTTTAAAAAGACATATGAAGAAATGAAATGTGTGTTTGCTTGAGTTCTGGAAATGCTGTGGAATGTTTGGTATGTTTTAGTTCTGTTTTGTGTGACATTTGCATATCCTCCTAGGGGTATGTGGTGTTAAATCCAAATTGACTTTACGAGTTAAATAATTTTGATGACAAACAAAGAAATAGATAAATGAAAAGCGGTTGTAATATATCTTAACAAAAATTCAGACGAAAGGAGAATTCAGACAAAGGAGAATTCAGACGAAAGGAGAATTCAGACAAAGGAGAATTCAGACGAAGGAGAATTCAGACAAAGGAAAATTCAGACGAAAGAAGAATTCAGACGAAAGGAGAATTCAGACAAAGGAGAATTCAGACGGAAAAAGAATTTAGACAAAAACAGAATTCAGACAGAAGCAAAGGAGAATTCATACGAAGGAGAATTCAGACAAAGGAAAATTCAGACCAAAGAAGAATTCAGATGAAAGGAGAATTCATACGGGAAAAGAATTCAGACAAAAATAGAATTCAGACGATACGAAAAGCAGACGGAAGCTTTACAAAAATCAGACGATACGAAAAGCAGACGGAAAGAAGACGGAAGCTTTACGAAAATCAGACGATACAAAAAGCAGACGGAAGCATAGCGGAAAGCAGACAAAGCTAAAACGTAGACGGAAGTATCAGTCTGAGGAAGTTACAGTTTTCAACTGACTAACCATTTCTTTAAAGAATCAAGAAGCAGTTACTCAAGAAGCAGTTGAAGACGCAACTATAAATAAGAAGTCGGAGTTGAAGAATGAAGACACTATTATTAGAGATACGAGCATATATAATACGTACGAGAGAAATACACACATACTATTGAACTCAAAAGAGTTTATTGTGCGATCATTGCAAGAGCAATATTCTGTTGTAAACAAGCTCTATATTCTTTTCAAGTTTGAAAGTGCTACAGATAGCCTGAGGAGGCTAAGAGTAAAAGAAT
>JANZLH020000106.1:377083-387686 GCA_026770325.2 Erythroxylum fimbriatum
GGTTATGCGAATAATGTGCTAAGAGTTTGGAAACTAGTATCAGAAGATAGTAAGGGAAAAAGACAGACTGACAATTTGGCTACGAAACACAAATTATGGTTCATAACTGGGAAGATTAAGATGCCCGCTGAAGATGCAAATGATTTTGAAGAATGGATGAGCGTTAATGCCATGGTAGAATCTTGGATTTTAAATTCCTTGACTCCTGAATTCCATGATGCTTTCCTATATGTTTCTTTTGCTAAAGATTTATAGGATAAGCTTAAGAAGAGATTTGGTGACTCTACCGGACCTCAGGAATATCAACTGAAACGTGATCTTGGAAGTACTGCTCAAAGGAATACTAATCTTTTAATGTATTTCACAAAGTTGTGCAGATTGTGGGATGAGCTGCAATGCATTGTTCTGGTGCCTCAATGCATTTGTGGAAAGTGTACTTGTGATGTTTCTGGACAACTAATGAAGTTGAATGAAAATGTTAAGATCATTCAATTTTTTATGGGATTGAATGATTCTTATAGTCACATGAAAAATCAGATCTTGATGATGGATCCTTATCATAATCTCGACAAGGTTTATTCTATATTGTTGAATGTTGAAAAACAAAAACAAGTAGCTGAGAGTTATATTGACATTACTAAAGGGAATGCGTTATTGGTCGTTGCTGCTAATACTAAAAAAATGTTACTTCTGGAAAACAGAACACCAAGAGGAAGGATTATAAGAAGGATAAGGAGAACAAGTATTATTCCTTTTGCAAAATTGTAGGACATATTAAAGACACATGGTTCAAAATTCATGGTTATCCTGAATTGTACATGGATCTTAAGAAACAATAAAAGAAGAAAGGAGGTAGAAATGCTAATGCAAACTTGGCTGAGACACATTTTGATGATCGGGAGGACTTTGCTGACGATAAACATATGTATTGTATAAGAGAAATGATACAACAAGAACTAACTAAACTCATAAAAGGGAAACAAATTCAGACCGATGAACAGCTGAATTTTGTTGCAACTTTTGCTGGTAATATTTCTAAACTGGATGCTCTTGTTGATTAGTATGAAGTGAAGAATTCTTGTTGGATAGTGGATATAGGAGTTAGTACCCATATGTGTAGAAATAAATGCTTGTTCAACGACTTAGCTCCTTTGAGAAGAAAATGTAATGTTTAGTTACCAAATGGAACAGCTAGATATGTCAGATTTATAGGTGATATTAGCTTTCATAGGAAAGTTGTTTTGAAAAATGTTTTCTACCCGCCATCTTTCAAGTATAACTTGCTGTCGCCTGTCAGTAAACAAACTATTGAAGGAAAATGGTGGAGTTTTCACTTTTTATCCTGAATTTTGTGCTTTATAGGCATAGAGGATTAAAAACTTGCTGGCAGTGGGAAAAGTAGTTGGCCATCTCTATTATGTTGATAAATATTCTTTTACTCCTGTTTTGGTAGACAAGTATGTTTCTTTGTGGAATAATATTACCCAGGAAATCTATTGTATGAATACTATGGTTAGTCCGAAACTTTGGCACCATAGGTTGGGCATCCTTCAATTGGTGTTGTCAAGAAACTAAGATTGATGAATAAAAATGTTGATAGTTTCTTTGATCCTTGTGATGTGTGTGCATAGTCTAAACAGACTAGAACTCAATTTTCTATAAGTGATAGCCATAGTGAACAATTGTTTGAATTGTTACATGTGGACGTTTGGGGGCCTTATCAAACACAATCACTCTCTGGTGCTTTTTATTTTTTAACAATCGTTGAAGATTGCAGCAGGTATACTTGGACTTATTTGATGCGGATAAAGGATCAAGTTAGTTCCTTATTGAGTATTTTTTTCAAAATGGTGAAGAATCAGTATTCTGCTTCAGTTAAAGTTGTTAGAAGTGATAATGGGGGAGAGTTTGTGGGTTCTAAATGTCAACAGATTTTTCATGATCATGGCATTGTTCGTCAAAGGATGTGTATATATAATCCTTAATAGAATGGCAGGGTAGAGAGGAAACACAGACATATTTTGTAGATTTCTCAAAGTTTGCTGCAATAGGCTCATCTACCTAAGAGGTTCTGGGGTGAGGCTATACTTCATTCTACTTATCTGATAAATAAGTTGCCATCTTCTGTGTTAAATTTGAAGAGTCCATATGAGGTGCTACTTGGAAGACCACCAGATTATAGTGCTTTACGAGCATTTGGGTGTTTATGTTATATGACAGATACTAGTAATAAGAAGGACAAGTTTGATGTCAAAGTAAAAAAGATGCACTTTTTTGGGCTTTGTTTCTGGTCAGAAGGGGTATAAGGTGTATGATATCTCTTCTCAGCAGTTATATACCTCCAAGGATGTGGTGTTTCGTGAAACCATATATCCTTTTATTGATATTCCTTCATATGATGCAGGAGTTCCCACTCAAGTATGTCCTATAATTGATCCTCCTTCGTATTTTCCAGAGGTTGTTCATGAAAGTCCTGCAGATGATCCTATCCCATCAACTGCCGATGTTGTTCCTCTACTTACCACTAACAATCTAGTTACAATGGATGATGATGTACCAGTGGAAAATGTCTTACCCACTTCAAGTGAAGTTGCCCCTCTCTGAAGAACAGCCAGGAACTTGAGAGGACCACGTTGGCTTTCAAATTATGTTGTTAACAATGTTGTTTGTGATGTCAGCAGCATTGCACCATGTACTTGTCCGCATATGCCTGCTACTTTTCCTTTTTGTAAGAATCCTACACTTCCTCCTGATTATCTTTAGTTCTTAGCTCATGTTAGTGTTACAAAGGAGCCACGAAGTTATAAAGAAGCAAAGGCAATTCTAGAATGGGTTACTTCCATGAACACTGAATTTTAAGCACTGGAGTAAAACAAAACTTGGATTCTTACTAATCTGCCTGAAGGAAAGAAGGCCATAGTTACAAATTGAAGCTCAAATCTGATGGTGCTCTTAATAAACATAAAGCACGGTTGGTTGTAAAAGGGTACAATCAAGTATATGGGGAAGATTACTATGATAGTTATTCTCTAGTTGCAAAAGTTGTCACAGTAAGACTATTCATGGCTATAACAGCTGCAAAAGGTTGGCCTCTGCATCAAGTAGATGTTAACAATGCTTTTCTTCATAGGTTTTTAGATGAGGAAGTCTACATGATCCCACCTAAAGGTTATACAACAGCAAAGGAGGGTCAGGTTTGCAAGTTATTGAAGTCTCTTTATGGTTTAAAGCAGGCTTCCAGACAATGGAACAATGAATTAACTCGTTTTTTGCTTGATTTTGGTTTTCTTCAATCCCCTCATGATCACTGCCTGTTTGTTCTAGACAAGAATGGTTGTTTTTTTATGTTACTTGTCTATGTTGATGATTTCCCCATTAGTTGGAGTTTTGATGATGAAATTTGCGGTTTGAAACGGGCATTAGATGAGAGGTTGACAATTAAGGATTTGGGCTTAGCAACATATTTCTTGGGATTAGAGGTCTTTTGAACTCCGACTGGCATTTTTCTTAATAAAAGAAAGTATGTCTTGAATTTATTAGATGATGCAGGTCTTTTGGCAGCTAAACCCAAGAAAATTCCTTTTCCAAAGGGTTCTATACTAGAACATGATGACAATCCTCTTCTTGAGGATCCTAAAAAATACAGGAGTTTAGTTGGAAGGCTTCTTTATTTAGGCTTTACTAGGCCTGATATCACCTATGTCATACAACAATTAAGTCAACATTTGCAGATGCCTAGAGAAAATCATCTGAAGCATGTGTTTTATATTTTGAAATATTTGAAGAATACTCCTTCTATAGGATTATTTTTTCCAGCTAACAATGACTTGAGACTTACAGCTTATTTTGATGCAGATTGGGCTTCTTGCCAAATCAGCAAGAAGTCTAACTGGTTTTTGCATCTATTTGGGTGATTATCTTATTTCCTGGAAGACCAATCGTCAACGTACTGTTTCTCGAAGTTCCGCTAAAGCTTAATACAAGTCTATGGCTTCCACAGTATGCAAGTTGATGTGGATTACTTATTGTTAGACAATTTAAAAGTTCCAGTACAGAAGCCTATTCCTTTGCACTGTGATAACAACTCTGCCATTCATATCACTTCTAACCTCATCTTCCATGAACGAACTAAACACATTGGCATTGATTGTCATGTGGGTTTGTAATCAATTCAAGCAAGGGTTAATTGTTCCAGTTCATATTCCTTCGCATCTTTAAATTGCCGATTTGTTCACAAAGCCCCTTCCTTCCTCCTTATTCCGTACCTTATTTTCCAAGTTGGACTTTGATGCTCAACAAAGTCCAACTTGAGGGGGGCATGAAGAATGTATATACATTTAATTGTTGTAAATAGTTGCAGTAGTTAGCAGTTAGTGTTTTATTAATTAGTTCATTTAGCTCTGTTAACTACAACACGTGTTTATTTTCTGTATGAATAGACTTACACGTGAGATGAAATATAGAGTGGTTTTATCCCTCATTTGGTTTTCTTGCTCTGTTTACGTTTTCTTCAATTTTCTAACAATGAGCACTTCAAAAAGTAGTTGGATAGCATCTGTGTGATTTTCAATTCCCGAGTTCAACTGTGACAAAATGCCATTTCAAACTCAACTCAAATATTTCTGGAAAAAAGCATAACCCTTCCACTTGCATTACTTATAGAGCTCAGTCGATTTCCAGGTTTTCATGTGAAGCGTTAGGTTATCTATTGTGGTATAAATCTCCTCCACTCTTCTGTGCGATCTGTCACAAGAAAGGAAGGCATGAATTTCATATTTATCCTCAATCCAACTACATCCAGGGTTCTTTAGAAGTCCTTCATCCTTCATCATCTGTCTTATTCTTCCCAGGTCAGACCATCTCCTTGCATACGCATACAAGTTAGCCAACAGAACAAAATTCCCGCTGTTGTTCGGTTCCAACTCTATAAGCCTCTCTGCTGCAATTACACCCAGCCCAACATGACCATGAATAACACAGCCTCCAAGCAGAGTACCCCACAAAACAGAATCAGGTTCCATCGGCAAATTCTTAGCAAGCTCATAGGCTTGCCCAAGTTGTCCTGAACGACTTAAGAGATCAACCAGGGCTGTGTAGTGTTTTAATGTGGGTTTCAAATTATAGAATGACATCAAATTAAAAAGTTCACGGCCCCTCCCAACTGATCCAGCATGAGCACAAGAGGTAAGAGAAGACAGGAAAGTCACACTATCAGGTGTAAAACCAGCATCCAAAATTCTCCAAAATAGAGCAATTCCTTCCACTCCATACCCATGCATGGCATAGGCTGTTAGCATGGCATTGTGAGACACCAAATTTGGGCTTGATATCCTATCATATACCAATTGTGAATACTTCATATATCCACATTTGGCATACATGTTTACAAGGGCTGCTCCTATATGGACACTTGAGTCATAACCAAGTCTGACTGAATATGCATGAACCTGCTTCCCCCGTTCAAGTGTTGCTAACCTTGAGCAAGCAGCTACAGTAATTCCAATTGTGTATATGTCGGGCCTCAAATTTAAGGTCTGGATTTCATAGAGCAACTTCATAGCTAAATCAAGGTGGCCATTTTCGAGATGACCTGCAAGGATGCTATTCCATGTATATATATTTTGCTCATAACCATCTTCTTTCATCTTCTGAAGTAAACTTTGAACCTTTTCAATCTGATTGCAACGAGCATAACCAGATATCAGTGTATTCCATGTGGGCACATCCTTCTCGACAACCTCATTAAAAGCCATCTGAGCAGCAACTACATCGTGGCATCTGGAGTACATTTCCACCAGAGCTCCACCGACGAATGTATTAGACTGCAAACCCTTAATAATGGCATGAGAATGTATCTGCTTCCCTTGCCCCAGAGAAGACAAATCAGCACAAGCATTCAAAGCACTTCCCAGAGTAAAAGAATCAGGTTCTATTCCTTCCACCCTCATCAATTCTTGAAACATATTCAAAGCTTCACGAAATAGTAAGTTATCCACATATCCAGAAATCATTGAGTTCCACGAAATCAAATCCCTCTTGATCCCAGCAGACTCCATTTGGAGAAACAGCTCCTTGGCCTTGGAGACGTTTCCATTCTCACAGTATCCAACAATCATTGTATTACAGGAAACTGCACTTTTAACAGAGAAATTAGAAAAGATCTTAAATGCACTGCCCATATCACCACACCTCCTGTAGATGTCAACTAACCCATTCACCGCAAAATGATTAGACATAAACCCGTGTCTAGTGATATAGCCATGGAATTCTTTTCCGAGTTTCAGCTTCTGCAATCTAGCACATGCTGGAAGCACACTGGCCAAAGTTCGCGCATTTGGCTCAAGCCCTTCTGCTAACATTCTATGTAACAGCTCCAAGGCCTCTTCGTCATAACCATTCTGTGCAAACCCTCCAATAATTGCACTCCAAGAGACAATGTTTGGTACCATATTATCCGAACATGCCATTTTTTCCAAAAAATCCAAGGCCTCATAAACCATTTCATTAGCAGCGCATGCTGTGATCACGGAGTTCCATGACACACGATCTTTCTTGGCCATCAGCGAAAACACTTTCTTGGAATCCGCTAAACTTCCACATTTACCGTACATATCAATCAGCGCATTACCAACATAGACGTTTGAAAAGAAATGATTCTTAAAAACTATTCCATGTACTTGCCGTCCTAGTTCAACCATGCCTAGACTAGCACAAATCTTGAGCACAACAGGAAAAACAAAGAATTCCAAACGAACATCTTCAAATTGTAACTCCTGAAAAAGAGAAACCGCTTCCTCACACAGCCCACAATCCAAATGAACATCGAGAAAGGCAGTCCAAGCGTACGAGTTCCTAAACGGCATTGAATCAAACAAGAAGTTCGCATCTTCCAAACAGCCACAACGAGAATACATCTGAAGCAACTTGGTGTCAACGAACTCATCGCTGCCGAACCCAGTTTTGATGGCATGGGCATGAACCTGCATACCAAAATCTCGGCAATGACAAGAGTTCAGAAGTGAAGCAAATATACTGGAATTAGATGCTTTCTCTTGACTAATGTGCACAGGTTTGCGAGTCTTTCGATTGTGTGCTTGAAAGGAAAGGGCATTGGTATTGGTGAGCTTTGTATCAGGGTGTGGTGGTGGGGGTAGTGGTGGTCGCGACGGAGGGTGGATGATCATGATGGGTTCCAACAAGCCTGCCAACATAGTCCCAGTGTCTCCTGGTAACTTGCCACTGTGTTTGGACTACGGATAACCCGCCTAGTTCACTCCATAGTGCCACCAAACAAAATTGCGGTTGGTACTTTTTATCCGATTTCTTTTAGAAAAACCGCATATAAAATTTGAAAAATACTTAAATCATATATTTGTCGTTATATTTATCTTTTATACAATTATACGATACTTTTATTTAAGAGATAACTGTTACCAAAGTTATCAATAATATGGGTTGTATTAATTATATTATATCAATAAAACTTGTGAACTATCAACATTTAGTTAAACTATTTATTTTAAGAGTTGAAAATAAATTAATTAATAAACTGAAATGGGGAGTACAATGACCTATAGAGTGTCCATCATCAAAATTAAGTAAGAAAGGTATTGTTTATCCTAAGTCAATGTCATCGAAAAGCTCCTAGGCAATATAAGACTTTGAGCAAGTTATACAGAGATGACAATGGAATGGCCCAACTTAATCACCCTTTATTATTGGGATTTGGGCGAGATAGCCACTTGAGCCTGGCCTAATTGAACCTGAGATAACTTGAACAGAGCCTGAGCTCGAGCCCAACCCAAACCTTTTTAAAAATCAAAAATACAAAACAATGTCATTTTTAAGAAAACAAAAAATGACGTTGTTTTGCTTATAAAGGTCAGGTTGAGTTTGAGCTCGAGCCCTACCCGAGACTCGATTTTTCAGGAAAACTAGGCCTGAGATTTAGTTGACTAAGCACAAGTTGGGCTAATCCTGGGCCCAATTGTCATCCCTAACAAAGAAGTCATTTTGCAAGAGCATTGTTGAAGAATGAAGATTAGGAAATCCTGTGGTGGCTCCTAGCCTAGAAATTCAACATGAAGGAGCTAGAACATGGAAGTCTACCCTAGTTAGCTTTTTCATGGACAAAAGACCTACATTTCTAGTTATACAAGCTTTGTCTAAGAGGAATTGGAAAGGAAGAGGTTTAATGGAGGTAATGCTTACTGAGGAGGATAACATTATCTTCACTTTCTCTTTAAAATCAGAAGCACAAAAAATAATTGAAGAAGGTCCGTGTCCCATTTCACAACTTCCCTTATTTCTTCAAAGTTGGAAACCAAGAATGAAACTAGAAAAAATCAGAAGGAAAAACATTCCCTTAAGGGTAAACATTCACAATATTCTTATAGAATATTTGACTACCAAAGGCTTGAGTATGCTAGCTAGTTATTTGGAGAAATCTATATGTATGGATAAGAACACAGCATTGATGAAAAGGGTCGGGTTTGCCAGATTGTGTGAGAGTCTAGATATTTCCAAAGAAATGAAGGATAACATTCCTATATTAAGGTTGGAAAATGAGCATTCTCTTAGAGAGGATAGAGTTATGGTTACTTACCATTGGAAATCATCGCTTAAAGCTCAAGGTAAATAATGAAAACCTACTGGAAAAATCTTCACTAGAGGAGACTATTGGGAGGTGATGAGTATAGAAAAGTGTGATTCGGAAGGAAAGAAAGAAGAGGAGATGGATGAACAGGTTGCTGGAAATTCTAAACCAAGTCAGTTGGAAAAAGTTTCTCTTAAAATTAAGGGAAACAGTCAAGAAAATATTTGTATAGATTTTAAAAAAAAGGAGGATTAGATCTGATTTCTTTGATTGACCAAAATAATGCTCAAATGGACAAGGAGGTAAATGGACTGGAAACTTGTGATACAAATTAAGAAGAAGAAGTCTCTAATCCCTGACAGAATGAACATGTCCTTCAAAAGGCTGAACTACCGAATAGAGGAATTCAAGAGGAGCATTTTGAACAGGTGACTTCTAGGAAAAGTAACAAGAGCAGTAAGAAAGGCTCCAAAGGTAAAAGCAATCTCCTATGAATGTGATAGTATGGAATGTACGTGGAATAAATAACCCTTCCAAACTTAATGTTATAAGGGATTTTATCCTGAAGGAGAACCCTCAGGTTTATTGTCTTTTGGAAACTAAAATTAGGGAAATAAATCTGAACAAGCTATGCTGTTTGTGTAGGAAATGTCAATTAATATTAAACCACCAAAGCTATGCCTATGGTAGGATTATTATAGCTTATGATGGTGATTCAGTGGAGGTGAAAGCTCTAGAAACAAATTAGCAATTTATTCACACTAAGATCTACTTCAAGATGGAAAACTCTAGTGTTTTAGCTACCTTTGTATATGCTCTTAACCTTGGATTTCAAAGGACTGAACTTTGGAATTCTATTAGATGATTAAAGGCCTCAACAAATTTCTCCATTATTAGTGTTTGGTAATTTTAACACCACACTATTCAGATCTGAAGCAGCAGGTAATTGTAACTTACACAACTTATTCTTTAGATATGCATGATTGTATGCAGGAGATGGAACATACAGATCTGAAATCCGAAGGCCATAGATTCACATAGTCTAACAAACAAAGTTCTACTTGCCATATCAGGAAAAGGTTGGATAGGGCGTTGGAAAATGTGGATTGGCTTAATTCCATTTTAGGAAGTGCAACAAAATTTTTAGACCTTGGTATTTCTGACCATACTCCTATAAAGATTGATAATTTGTTCAATTATGTCAGAATCCTTCATCCTTTCAGATTTAACAATTTCTTGGTTGCTATGGAGGGTTTTTATAAGGCTATAATGAAGGGGATGGAGTATGATTGTTTTGGGACAAAACAATACATTTGCCTCCTAAAGCTTAAGGCTATTAAGCAACAACTAAAATCCCTCAATTCAAAAAGAGGATAAAATCTCTCGAAGGAAATTGATAAGGCTAGAGATAAATTATCAATTATCCTGCAAATGTCTCTCTAACATTTCTGAAAAGGAAGCTCTAAAGGAATACTTGCAACTGGTGGATAACTAAAGCTCACTATTAAAGTAGAGATCTAGAGTTAACTAGGTAAAGGATGGGGATAAATGTACTAAATTCTTCTTTAACTCAGTGCAAGCTAAGAAGAATGTAAACAGAATCACCTCTATTACAGCTAAAGATGGAGAGGTTGTGGCTGAACAAGAAGGATTAGCTGAGGAAGCAATCTTTTTTTATAAGAAACTTCTAGGCACAATAGAGTCCTCTCCTGACATAGGAGATGACCTTAGGAAGTTTGTCATAGCAAGAATTCCTGAACATATGGTTTCTGTTAGACCTTGTTTTCTTTCTTAATTTTCATAAATTGTTTAATTGGTTGTTTATGTTTTGAATTGGTTAATTGTGTTAATTTGTGGTTTAAATTTTGCTAGAATTGGGCCTTTAATTAGAATTGAGGGAAAGATTATTAATTAGAATTTGTATGAAATATTAGGATTTAGTTAGATTGTGACTAAGTTAGCTTAAGTGAATGGAAGGAGTTAGAAGCCAACCAAGGACATAGTTGG
>JANZLH020000106.1:403486-416474 GCA_026770325.2 Erythroxylum fimbriatum
TCAGCGTTTTGGAGCGTGACCTTGTAATTGGACCCATTGGCATCCTCAAGTCTCCATTGCCTTGGTGAGTTGCATCAGAAGGTGTTAGTACAGGTCCGGAGGCTATCGCCATTCAGAGACAAGGGTGAGCTAAGCAAGTGAAAGCTTCGAGTATGAAACCGGGGCGTAGGGTTGCTGCTGTTCCGATGCAGGTCTGCTAGCAGCCTCCGGCGTCGGGATGGACCAAGCTGAATGTGGATGGAGTAGTCGATCCGTTGACTGGGGCTGCTGCTGCGGGTGGTGTCTTAATCAATGGTTAGTGGCTGGCCGGTTTTACTCACAATCTTGGAACCTGTTCGGTTACAACTGCGAAACTGTGGGGGTTGCTCGATGGTTTGCAACTCGCTTGGAGTATAGGCATCAACAAGGTCGAGGTTGAGAGTGATAACCTGTCGGTGATTCAATGACTCAACAACTATATTCAGGCTAGTACGGACAATGCACTCATCTGCAGCATTCGGGAGCTGATGTCTCGCAGTTGGCACGTCACGATTCATCACGTTTTTAGGGAGGGCAATGCTACAGCTGATACTATGGCTCGACTCATACCTGAGGTATTTTTGGGTATGGTGGTTTTTCAACAGCCCCCCGGACATTATCCTGCACACTCTCAATAATGATCGCATGGGTATTAGTCACACTCGACTCATTACTCCTGTTATTAACTCTAGCTACTTATTAGCTCTTTTAATTACCAAAAAAAAAGAATCGATGTCGTAGCGTACTAAAATTAAATTCAACGCCGACATCGTTGTCAAACATTGCTTTAGACAAGTCCGAACATAAAAAAAGCCGTCTGTAAAATAGGCAAAGTACACGAATGAGCTTGTCCTGGAAGGCTTCTACAAAATAGGCAAAAGGTTACATTCTGTGCGTGGAATGGATCCTTCCATGAGCCAAAGTCCACTACAAATCCATGTCATCACTTCAACCGAGTCGCCTGAGTTCTCTCTCTTAACTCAGTGTTTGAGTCGTTCTTCCGTCATCGGCCTGGATGCCGAGTGGAAGCCTCTTTGCGCTCGCCAGCCAACGTTCCCCACCGTCACCCTTCTCCAGCTTGCTTGCCATCTCGGCTCCTCCACCTCATCCTCCGATGAGTCGCCAGTTTTCCTCCTCGACCTTTGCTCGCTTCCTCTCTGCTCAATTTGGGAATTGTTGAGAGACGTGTTCGTGTCTCCCGACATATTGAAGTTAGGATTTCGATTCAAACAAGATTTGGTTTACTTATCTTCCACTTTCTCTTCCAATGACTCTCATCCTGGTTTCAACAAGGTATTTTTAAATTTTCTTTTTTTTTAGGGATAAGCTTTATTGTTGTAAGATAATATTGGTAATCAGTTTCTGGTGACATTTGGATTGATATAAGCAATGGGTGGTAACAGTTGGAACCATATTTGGATATCACCTCCATATGTAATTATACGCAACATAAGCGACGTGGAAAGAAGATGCCAAAGGAAACAAAGAGCTTGGCTACTATATGCAGAGAAGTGTTGGGATTACATCTTTCCAAGGTATGATTTTTACCCTTTAAGCTGCAATTATAGTTATTGAAAACGTAGTGTTGGGACTTGGTTTTCGTGGAGATCTGGTAGTGGTTATATGGTTAAGAGAAGCGTAGTTTATTGCAAATCTACTTATAAAGCTACGAAATACTCCCGTGTTGTTCTTCTACTGATTTTTTTAATTGGCATTTGTATTATATGAATCGATTTTTAGAGCTTGTTAGGTTGTAATTCGGTATTATTTGTTTCTAATTTAAACTGTAAAAGATTTTGACCTTCATTGTAGGTAAATCATGCTGATTCATTCCTTCTCCAAAAATTTTAGACATGATTGTTACCTTTTATCTCTTGTACAAGCCACTGACCGGACACCTTTGAAGAGGATTGAAATTTCAGGAATTACATTGGAGAACTCTTTAACAGTATTTGCATTTTCTTTAGGAGCTTCAATGTAGTGATTGGTCACTTCGCCCTCTTACAGAAGAGCAAAAAACATATGCTGCTACTGATGCCCACTGCTTGCTGAGAATATTTAATGTCTTCCTTGAGAATTTCATCAAAGAAGGTTTGTGGTGTTGTAAATCTTATATTATTTGATCTACACTTTATAAGAATTATTTATATTTATTATTTGGAAATGGTTGATGTATAATGTACTATGAACTTACTCTTTGAGGTCCTCATATTATGTGAACCACCCAAATTAGTGAAAACTTGATCAATGTTGTTATTATGAGAATGCTTCATGTGTATATTTGATGGTTTATTATGGTAATGTTGACGCTTTTAAGACTTAATTCTATTTGACCTGCTTTTAAAATCTCTTGGATGTTAACTTAGGTACTTATGACAAAGCAACGGAATTGAATTCTTTAAACCTTAGTCTCGGTTTGAAAGAAATTCTTGAAACGAAAGATGTTGGCATTAAACCTTTTAGGGTCAAAGTTTCTGAAGCTTTGGATATTGTTCAAGCTACTATGTCTTCTCAATATTCTCAAAGAGTAGCTGAGATGGAAAGCATAAAATTTAAGCTATCAGTTGCTGTTACCAAACCTATGGATTCAACCCTCCTGAAGATTGTACTAAATTATGGGGAAAAAATCTTATTGAGAGAATCTGATAGAAAACCAAAATCCTTGAAGAAGAAGGAGAAAAAGCAGCTATATGTGATTACTGATAGGAGAGAGAGGCATTTTGAGGACACTGATGACTGGCAAGGCCTTCCACCTTGGGATAAGTCCATAGGGGGTGATGGTTGCCCCAAGTTCCTCTGCGACGTGATGGTAAGCATTAATTTTTATATTATGTACTATTTTATGAATTAATTTACTTGACTTGATCTTGAAAGGAGCAATGGAATATAAGTGATCTACTTCATGTTGGCTTCTTTAGCTTTTGAATTTGGGACCTATAGGTGTAGCAATAAGAGGATTGACCAAGCTTGACACTGGCCTTAGTTTAAATTGCTAATCAGTACAGTGAGGGCAAGATTGGTGCATAAGATTTCCTCTAGTCCTGCTTTATGTTAAACAAAATCTAAGAAATAACCTCCTTAAATTTGATTTCATGTGGTGGAAAAGTTAAATGTTGTGATTTGTGATCCTGTTAGGAGACTGATTATCTAGTCATGCAGGTGGAAGGTTTGGCAAAGCATCTAAGATGTGTAGGAATAGATGCTGCAATTCCATTTTCCAAAAAGCCAGATTCAAGGTATTGATCCATATTCATTTTTTGTTTTTTGATAATGAAGAAGGGATCTTGATTGCACTTCCTTTCCTCTCCTCATCACGTGCAGAGAATTAATAGATCAAGCATGCAAAGAGGATAGAGTGCTTTTGACGAGAGATGCAAAACTCTTGAGACACCAGTACTTGGTAAAGAATCAAATATATAGAGTGAAGAGTCTTCTTAAAAATGAGCAGTTAGTTGAGGTACAATAATCATGCATTCAAGAAGGTTTATGGTTAACTAGTTACTGAAAATGATGTAAAGAAAAATTATTTTTTAATCAAATGATTATTTGATGTTGAATTTATTAGCTGTTTGAAATTGGCTGAACTTACAAAAATCTGTGCTGCATTCATCTTGAAACATTGAAAAAGCCACTATTTTAATGTTTAGTGAGAGGGACTTTAAATATACTTTTTTTCCTTGTGCTCTTTCCTTGAGCGATTAGAAGCTTGAAGTGTGATTAGAAGCTGAATCATTTATATTTCCTACATGCTTACACTATTTCGCTTCTTTGATATAAAAGAACAAAACAGTTCCTCTTTGGATGTCCATTCAAAGCCTCACCATCATTCCGTCTTCACTTGTCTCTTCTGTAAAGGACTGCTAATGGTGAAGATTCTTGAGTTCATTGAAACATAGTTTGGAACACTAAGAAGTGAAGATATTATGCAGGTAATAAATACTTTCCAGTTAAAAATTAGTGAGGATCAATTGATGTCAAGGTGCACTAAATGCAACGGGAAGTTCATACAAAAGCCATTAACAACTGTAGAGGCTATTGAAGCTGCAAAAGGTTTCCAAAAGATTCCCAATTGTTTATTCAACAAAAATTTGGAATTCTGGCAGTGCACAGATTGCCGCCAGCTTTACTGGGAGGTAATGCTTCTTAATCTGGTTCTTTGTTTTTCTGATTTCCTAGAATCTTTGATGTAGTACAAATAGAAGAATTATTAGCTAGTAGCTAAAATCACAAAATTAGGAAATACAGCTGATATTAGGCTAAGGGAATATCAAGTTTCAATATTGGATTTAGGTAAGAACGTAGAATTTTCAATTTTGTATGGCTGGAATTTTAAGGTTTGATTGCTGGAAATTTAGGCTTAGGATTTTAGGTTTAATATGGCTGGAATATAGATTTGAAATGACTAGAATGTAGGATTAAGAGGGCTGGAATTTGGGTTAGGGTTGCAGGAATTTAGTGAAGAACCCAAAGAATAGATAATAGGAAACTAGGAATCTCTCCTAGGGTATAAGAATCACCCTTGGAAGAAAACATCGCATCTTTTAGTTGAAAACTCAAGTTTGTAAAAAAATTCCAGATTGCTTCTTATTAATGAAAGGTTGAGTACATATACATAGACTTCTTAGAATCCTTATTCTAGTAGGAAAAGGATTTGTAATTTAAATCTTATTATAATAAAAATTCTTTATTCTAGTAGGAAAAGGATTTGTAATTTAAATCCTATTATAGTAAAAATTTTATAAGTCCTATACAACTAGGATAACATATCTAAATAAGAATAACATAATACTTCTACTTCCTTTCTAATATTACAATATGGATTTTAGCCTTGATCTTTGATGTCAACTCAATTCTCAATTCTCATCTCACCAAATTAAAGGCTGTGATTGATTAATCTTTTCTCTTTATTTCTTTTATAGACTTTTAAGTTCTTTTGCGTCAATCTCCCTAACTTGTTTGAAGTCGTCCTCGATGCAGAATGTGATAAAAGACTGATCATATAAATCTGGATTCAACTTCTGAAATTCAAACTCTAAAATCCAAGTGTTGTCAGAAATCGGTCTTCCTTTCCACTTGACAAGAAATTGTAGAAATCCTCCATCTTTGGTAGCTAGAATTTGTTCATTTATAACATCTTCTGTCTCCTTTTTAAGTTGGGAAATGGTTGGAATTCTTACAGCTATAGGAGAGGATTGCTCATCACCTTGTCCATGATAAATAGTTAAGTTTGCAACATTAAAGATAGGATTTTGGTAGAATCCCAGAAAACAGGTAAGGAAATGAATATATTGCTATTGATTTCTGTCAAAACGAATACAAAATATTCTGGTTTCGAGGACCAGGGCCTCCAGCCTATGGCTCAAAATCTCTCTCCACTCAACAATATTCTCAATCGATGCCTTGCTCTGCCCCTCTACTGTTTATTTATACACCGAATTCTGTTAGGAGTAACAGAATTCGGTTAGCTCCCCATATATATGTATATTTATATATTTTCTATATCTGTAATTTTTATTCTAAGGGTCCTGGATCTAACAGATTTATTCTTATGTCACTTGGTAATTCCAAAACATAAGCATTAGCACTTATCTTCTTGATGATCTTATGAGGTCCAACATTTTGTAAATGGAGTTTCTTATACTTTGCTTTTGGAAAATGCTCTGGACGAATCCTAACCATCACTATATCCCCTTCATCGAATTCTACCAATCAATGATGCTAATCAACATGTTCTTTATAAGATAAGTTATTGGTTGTTATCGTTTGTCGTATCTCATAAAAAATATCCCTCATGTGTTATGCCAAACCTTCAGCTTCAGCACTAACTTTTGTTGTTTGTATTAAAGGAATTAGATCAATAGGCTTCCTTGGTTGTCAACAACGTACCCGGTGCACAAGGCTTCTCACTTTGTGGAGGTCTGAAGAGAGTCATCAATGTACGCAGCCTTACCTTTGCTTTTTTACAAAGAGGCTATGTCCGTGATTCGAACCTATGACCTTCTGGTCATAGAGAAGTAATTTTTAATAGTTGCTCTAAGGCTCTCCCTTAAAATTTAAACGCCAACGTACCCAGTGTATAAGGCTTTCTACTTTGTGGCGGTTTGAGGAAAGTCATAATGTACGCAGCCTTTCCTTTATATTTTTACAAAAGAGTTCCTTGGTTGAACTCCTGAAACTATCTCAAAAGGGATGCTTGAACTCCTGAAACTATCTCAAAAGGGCTCTTAATAGTAAACCTATTTGTACAGCTGTTGTATGCAAATTTTGTCATAGGACGAATTAGGTCGCAAATTTTCACATTAGTCCCCTAAGCTTCTATTCACCACCTCTGTTTATCCATTGATTTGGGAATGGAAAGAAATTGAAAATTGGAGCCTAGTGTTCAGTGTTTTCCATAGAGTTCGCCAAAAATAACTTATAAATTTTGCATTACGATCAGAGGTGATGTTTGAAGGTAATCCATATAGGCGTACAACCTTTTTGAAAAATAGTGTAGTAGTATGGACAACATCATAAATCTTGACCAATATATTTACGAATGGATTCGTAACTAAACCACATGATTTCTCTACAACATAGGCATCAAGATCATACATATTACTGCTTCTTGTAATCAAATGCATTAACTTGTCATCATTGCTGAATTTTGACTTTGCAAGTGAACTCACATCTTCTCCTTCATCAGCCAGTACAATACAACCTTTACCAACAACACCAAGGACATCATTAAGTTTTGAATTATCAAACTTTGAAACTCTATGTAGTTGCTGGTTAATCTTTTCAACCTCTTGTTCTGTTATATTAGATTACTGTCTGATTCTTTCAGCCTGTTTCCTTGTTGTTTCAACCTGTTTTCCTTGTGTCATGATTTGTTGTTCAGGGGTTTCAGCTTGTTGTTGAGGTGTTTCAACCTCTAGTTCAGGCATTTCAGCTTCTTGTTTAAGTGTTTGAATTTGTTGTTCAGTTGTTTCAGCTTTAGGGTTTGACAAAGAATCTTGGTTCTGTTTTTCTTCACCTTTAACACTTTGATCATCTCCTACTATCAAACTCTCCATGTTCTGAAGTACTTGAACATTATCTACATGTAGGCTTGAAGATTCTAGTTGATCAGTTGGAAGAGACGTGTCATTAATTTTGCCACCCATAATAAACACTTCTTCAGAGGTAGTGACTGTTAAATTTGAAGAATTAAAATCAGTACATGATTTTTCAGCAAAGATTTTCCCTAGTTTGTGCTATTCATCAATACCAATCCCTTCATCTTGCTTATTATCATGTTCTCCATGTTTAGCATCAAGTATAGGTTGATTATTCCTTGTTGGAGTTTTGAGTTTTAGGGAATGGAGTTTTGAGTTTTAGGGAATGTATGTCAAGGAGGATCATCAATGCCCAATCGGTTTGCAATATTCAAAAGTATTTCATCTTGCTCTAAATCACTAAATATTCTTTTATACGCCCTTCCACTACGAGTTGCCATTGTGAACCAAAGCTTTGGTTCCAAATTGATGTAGGACAAATAGAAGAATTACTAACTAGTAGCTAAAATCACAAAATTAGGAAATATAGCTGATGGTAGGCTGCGGGAATATCGAGTTTCAAGATTGGATTTAGGCTAAAAATGTAGAATTTTCAAATTTTGCATGGCTGGAACTTTAAGGTTTGATTGCTGGAAATTTAGGTTTAGGATTTCAGGTTTAATATGGCCGGAATATAGGTTTGAGATGACTAGAATGATGGTTTAAGAGGGCTGGAATTTGGGTTAGGGTTGCTGGAATTTAGTGAAGAACCCAAAGAATGGATAATAGGAAACTAGGAACCACTCCTAGGGTGTAAGAATTGCTCTTAGAAGAAAACTGTTGGACCTTGTTTTCGGAGCCCAACATCGGACATGGGATCATGAAGCTAGAGCGTGGAGGACTTAGAAATAAGCAAAACTTTTTGGAATATGGGAGGAGAATGGGGGGTGAGCTTGAAGCTCGTGGGTAGCAGTTTATAACTGAAAAATAAGCAAAACCTTTTGGAAATGTTCATTTGCCCGTCCAAAGTTCTCATTGAATTCATAAACGTATCATTCTCAAATTCTTAAACAAAATTCACAAACTATAAATCATGTATGTATCAGACGTTAACATGTCATAATCACATAAGCACATCATAATGGTTTGGGTAGATTCATGAACATGATGAACTACACAATTCTACATAATGGTTCTGTGTAGTCGTAAACTTGACGTACTATCGCAATCCTACATAGTGGTTATGCGTAGACATAAACTTGAAAGAATCTGTGAAGGAGCTCTGTGCTACTAGCGGGCAAAGGCTTGGTCAACGTGCACATTACATTCTTGAATGGACTATACTAAACTCACATAACATGTAATTCATTAATCGAAAACGGTTTGCCCAAATGGCACATTTTGGAAACTTGTTTTTTATGAACATGAGATATTTCGAGCACCACTTCTGAAAACCTGATTTCATAAACTTGTATCCTTTCAAAAAGAATCATTTTCAAAGCCTTTTTTATAAATCATCAACACAATCATATAGCAAACATATAACAATTTCTCAATTCATTCACGAAGCAATGAATGCAACACTTATGATGCAATTGAAATCATTAAACTTTCTTGAATCAAAGAAATCATTTAGTGGCTTATTTACTCTATTATAAACATGTACTCACCTTGAATTCGTTACTTAAGAAATTGGCTTAAGGATGTCTTTCCTCTTGCGCCTCTTGCCTCTCTTAATCCCGTTCTTGAATTTCTTTAACAGTAACAAAATCCAAATTCAATAGGAATTCTAATTTGAGAACCCTAAGAAAATAAATTCTAATGATCTTAGAGTACTTAAACCCATGCATTTCCTGAGCTTTATGAACCAAAACCCTTCCATAAATTTAAACATTCGAGTCTATTTTTCTATGATCATTCTTATCAAGTAAATGACGAAATTTGATAACACTTTCTTTTAGAAAAGTGTTTCCTATTGTCTTAAGTTTCTAATGACATCAAGATCATTCAATTTGGTTCATAAATCTAAAAGTTATACCCCAAACAGTTTCGGTGTGTTCTTATTTTAAAACAACATTTTGTGCTCAACTTCCATCCAAAACTTGAGATCCTTAAGAGACTGAATTTAGACTCGATTCCTTCATATAATTTGTAGCCCTATATCTCTAGTTTACACCAAATCAAAAATCAGTCCATTTGGACATCTACAGAAAAAGTTATGCCCAAAATACCAAAGCATGTTCTTGCAGGAAAAATTAAGTTCGCCGCGCCGAACTTGTCCAGAAACCTACCCCGAGGACATGTTTTGCTACTTTTTACCAGTTTTTAACTTCCCACTTTTCACATATAACCCATCTTAAACCTAACTCATCTTTTCTATTTCATTTTCAACTTCATTTCAACCCAATATCATTCACAAACCCATTCATGATCTATCTTTGATCATTAACCCACAAATGTAAAACATTAACTCATACCATTCATCAACAACTTCCTATACATATTCAACCTTGTTTTCACTTCTAACCCTAACTAAGCTTCATCCTACAATCAAGAAGGGTTAATGCTTATACTTGCTTGATTAGCTTCAATGTCTTCAAAACCCTAGCTTTTCTCTTCTTTTTCTCCTTTCTCTTCTTCTCTTCGTTCACTCTCTTCTTATTTTCTCTCGTTCACGTGTTTGCTTCTTCAAATGCAAGACTACAATTTTCCTTTTCCCTTTCTACCCTTTCTTCAATGCCTTAGAACTTTTAGACTTAAGTGATCTTCCAAGAATGCCCCTTATGCATTCTTACTTTTTCAATTTAACTTACACCATACTATACTCTAACTTAATCTTAATTTCTCCATTTAATACCTTCTAATGCCATCAATCCAAGAAATAAATCCTCCAATCAATGACATGCTAATTACTCCAAAATTAATCTATCAAACCTTATAATAAATTAAAATCATGCTTATTCATTAAGAAGAAAAAAAATTCGGGGCCCAACAAGAACATCACAACTTCTAGAAAAAATTCCAGATTGGTTCTTATTATTTAAAGGCTGAGTACATAAATACAGACTTTTTAGAATCCTTATTCTAGTAGGAAAAGGATTTCTAATTTAAATCCTATTATTATAAAAATTCTATAAGTCTTATACAACTAGGATAACATATTCAAATAAGAATTAACATAACACTTCTACTTCCTATTTAATTAGGAACTCCAATAAAATACAGATTTCAACCTTTATCTTTGACGTGAACTCAATTCCCAATTCTCAATCCACTAAATTAAAGCTTGTGATTGATTAATCTTTCCTCTTTAATTTTTTTTTTTTAGACTTTGAGTTCTTTTGCATCAATCTTTATATGAGTTAATATTAGAAGTTGTGTATTTGAAACTGATGTGAGAGGTAGTTAATCTAGTGGTATAAGTAGTTCAGCCTCTTTTGTTTAAATGAATGGAACCAATATGATGTACTGGTTTAATAATCTCCATTAAACTCTGTAGCAGCATTTTTCTGTATCCACTGGGGAGTATATTATAGGATTGTCTTATTACTTGTGCAAAAATGAGGCTGCCAACTCAATCTTTTTTTGTTGTTGTTTGTGCATTCCATGGTTCGACAAATGAATAGCCTAATACCTGATCAATTGTAAACGCTTTACTGGTTTTCCACAAAATATTGGTAAAAGGTTTGATTGGGTTAGACAGCTGAATGGAAACATATGACAACTAGAAGGGCTGACATAAGTTATTATTTGTCTGCAACTTCTTTTGGAGTTGACTGAAGGCCTTAAGTTTTTAGTAGTGCAGACTAAAGTTGAAAGAAATTAAAGATCACTTAGATAGGATTATGCAATAAGGAGTACTACAAACTATTTTATTATAATTTTGTTAATTTTAAATTGAATCATGAGTTTCTATTTTAGCAGAGTAAAAGAAAAAGTTTAAAATGTATTCTGACGGGATTCCAATTCTTAGCGTAAATCAGAAAATTTGAAAACATATTTTTTAATTGGAAATTAAAATTCTAGTTTTCCATTTTCTTATAATTTTTTCGAAAAAAAAAAACTATCTCATTTACTACAAGTCAACAACTTCTGAGTGTTGAAAACTTGAAACGTTTTTCTTCATTTTAACTGGCTTTGTGATGTTCATTGTCTAGATAAATGAATCGTATTGCATGTTGGTCTTAACAGCAGTCTGTTTGATTAGTAATAGATTATGTATAGAAAAGTGATTCATGATGCTTAAATTTGTGAATGATGCCAAGAAGGCGCAACTAAGACAGTCCTTGTGAAAAAGGGCTGAGGATTTTACTAATTAACGTGCTCGTCAATATTACAGGGAACCCAATACCACAATGCAGTTCAGAAGTTCATTGACGTCTGTAAGTTGAGTGATTGACTATTACACACCAACTTTCAATGTCTACTGGGCGTAAATGTGATTTATGGACGACATGTAAAGGCGTTTCTTTTTTTGCTTTATTATGTTTATTGAGTTAGGGAAATCATGTAAATCATGAGGATATTGGAAGCTTCAAATTGCATCTCCTTTAACATTTAGAGCTTCTTTAGTCGTCATCGTCGTTATCATCATCATTATTCAGTCCGAAATTTCACAATAAAGCGGATTCTGGAGAGGTCCGATAATACGCAGCCTTACTCTTATATAGTAGAGAGGTTATTTTCGGTGGACACACATATAAATGAGACAATATAAGAATGATGCAGGTAACAGAAACAATTCATTTAGAGCTTTTTTAGTAACATGAATAATTACTTGATTGTTAATGTTATATATAGAACACCGTTAGACCTTCAACTTTCATAATTTCGCCTACATATTTATGTTAATATTGGTGGTCGTCTAAAATTTTGGATGGGAACTTCTATTCCCTGATCACAGCGTTAACTTTAATTTGGACGGCTTGTTTTAAAATTTGAGTTACATGCATCCAATTGACTTTGTCAAAATATTCTGTCGCAAAGATTTCCAAATATTCTGTAATCTGTTCCTCCTCGCAAAGATCTAACCAAATTATAATAGGTCTTAAAATGTTGCTTGGAAAAGTATCAAGTAATCGCATTTTTTTTCGCACTAAAAAATCTTGCTTGATAAATTTTTTGAGATCAAATAAAAGGTTTCTAATATTGGTGACTTGACTACCTATAAATTCTTTTTACAAAAAACAGAAAATCATGAATAATCGTCCATCTTGACCTTAATGTATCTTTAGATAATCCACTATGAACTCTGATCAGTTAATCAATTTGGAATGTCTCTCTTTGTATGACTAATTTAGTATTTCAATGAACCCTTTTATGGGATGATCTAAAGAGGATTCACTCTTCTTTAGGTATTGTTAAGTGATTTATCTATGCTTAAGAGGTTGTGCAGTCCAATCTAACTCTCAAACACCTCAACAAGGAATTCGGAAACTATTTGAATAAAGCAATAGACAAGAAGGAAATTGGGGACTAGGAAGATATTAGATAGGGTTTTGGCTGACTCCTATTGGATGAACAACTAACCCAACAACATGAGACTTTAACCATCCCTTGTCTTTAGATATTTTCCCTCATCAAGGAACAAACTTAAACTCCTAATGGCCTATTTGGTTCACGGAATGGAATAGATAAGAAATGAAATAGTTATTCTTTGGAATAGAAAAGATGAGGAATAGAATAGAATGTGTATTACTTTGTTTGGTTTAAAACATGGAATAGATAAAGAATTTCTATTCCATTGTTTGATTTGAAAATATAAACTTAGAATAGGAAAGGAATAACTAATTAAAAGACCGAAATATCCTCCTTCTTCTTCTTCTTATTATTATTCTTATTATTATTATTATTAATTGTTATTATTATCATTATTAGTATTATTATTATTATCATTATTAACCTTATTATTATTATTATTATTATTATTATTTGTACTTATATTTATATTTATA
>JANZLH020000106.1:497190-509833 GCA_026770325.2 Erythroxylum fimbriatum
ATTTTGTATCTTGTGCTTAGTTCATGATGGACATGTTGATATGTAATTAAAGCTATGCATGAACATTCATTTTGATTGGAAATGAGAATGAGAATTCAAGTATTCTCCTTTTGTGTATGATTGTGTTACTTTATAGATAGTGTATGAGATTGTGTATGACTTTTGTGAAAGAGGAATGTGTATGCGCATATTCTTCATTGTTGAGTTTGCAATTGGTTATTTGTTTTGAAATAGCATGTTGGAGATTTGAAGGGTGTATAAGATGAATTGGTTGAGGTGGAGCTCAAAAGTACCAAAAGGTACTTGGTAGTGGGTGAATATGAAGGGTATTGAGTTTAGCAACCTTTCCTAGGTGTAGGAATGGTGTGCAGAGATTCAATGGAAAAACTGTATTAGTCTAGATAGAAGTAGCTAAAGTTGTCTTAATGAAAGTTGTAGCTTATCTTTCCAGCTTTCTAACGCTAGAAAGTATGACATTTTTCGATATCAGAGCTCGAAGTTAGGATCAATTGAAGTCTTGATGTTGTTTAGGATGAATTTTCGGGACAACCACTTTAATTGAAATTTTGACCCTTATAGAGGCAGAAATTGCTCTTAAGATTTTCATAAAAGTTGTAGGTTATCTTTTTATCTTTCCGTTGATGTAAAGTATGGCATTTTTGGACAATGGATTAGAAAGATATGATTTTTAGAAGTTATGATGCTGTTTAGGATGAGCTTATCGGACAGTAACTTGTGCGTGGACTTTTGACCCCTTTAGAGACCGAAATTGTATTTAAGTCCTCATGGAAGTTGTAGAGCTTTCTTTTAACTTTCCATTGATACCAAATTTGCAAATTTTGGAGTTCTGGATCAAAAGTTATGAATTTTAGAAGTTAGAAAGTAGGAAGAAGAGGTGTTGCGCTCGCGTGTGCCTCGCGAGTGCGAGGTGCTCGCGATGGCGACGGCCTCGCAAGCTCGAGCGCGCACGTGCGCGTGGTCAATTTTTGATTTTTCCTCCCCGATCCGACCTCTCTCCACTCTTTTGGCCATAACTTTTTCGTCCGACCTCCGATTGACCTGATTTTTGAAGCATTGAATTCCTAAGACATTCCTCTACCTCTCCCAAAACATTTATATCTTTTGATATTAATTTGAAAAAGATGGATTGAATCAAAGTGAGAGGATCGATTAAAAGAGTATGAGTTGGATTTTTTTTTCTGAACATGCTTCAATATTTTGGCGATATCTTGATCTGTAGAGCTCTGATTGAGTATATTTTTGTTTCAAATTAAACTAGATACATGGAGCTACAACTTATCGGAAGGAATTGAATTTCAATTTAGGCCCTAAAACTTTCAATTTCTGGAGTGAATTCGAGTGTAGTATTCAGTCTTGGTTTAATTTTAGCTCGAAAGTGTTTTGGCCAAAACTTCTTCATTTCTGAACCAAATTGAGCGTTTTTGGTGTTGTTAGAAACGTAAATCGATGGGGAACAAATGTTCTGAATAAGTCGGTTTGAAATTCTAAATGAAAGTTCCCCAATTATGCTCAGTAAGTTATAAGAGATGAGTCCTCCATGCTTTTATGATTCCGAATGTTGGACTTCAGAAACGGGGTCCAACACATGAAACATAAATACTGTTGTAACCAGAGTAGCCACCAAAAAAGAGCTTAGAGCTCAGAAAGTGATTAAGAGCCAAAGGCTCACTATATAAAATAAGCCTGGTATTCCCAACGGATACGGGACAGTTATCAATGAGCCCAGTATCCACAATGGATACAGGAAAGTTATAAGCACTTGATCACAACAATAATAATTGAAAGTGAGTCTCATATGCCTTGTATATAAAATCGATATGTATGTTTTAATAGTTTGAATGTTTTCTGAATGTGATTTATGCTTAAGTGAACGTGCAATGTATGTGACTCAATATGATGAATTGATGAACTGTATGTGTTATGTGATTGAGTGAGCCATCGAGGATGGTCACTCACTGAGTTTGCAAAAACTCGCCCAAATTTTGCAATATTTTTTCAGGCTCAGAAGAGTTACCCCGTTAGGCAAACGGGAGTATACTCACTGCATTTAAGTAAGAGATAGAGGTCGGGATCAGTTCACGTCTGCATTTGCTTGCTTATTTTTGTATCAAATTTGTGTATTCCGCGATTTCTTACGTGTATTTGAATATTTCTGTATGCAATAACTTTCGAAATTGGAAGTGTTTTGCAAATGAGATTAATCAAAGTGTAATAATAATTGTGTATTTTGATGTTTATGAAATAAAGTATAGGCCCAATTACATTATTGATTTCCGCATATGTGTGTTGCAAATAAATAAATAAATATTTGTAATGAGATTTTACTGACTGACTGCTACTAGCATGCCATTTTTGCGAGGTTCGTGCTCAGATATCACTCAGGATATCGGGTACGTGTCTTGCAAGAATGGGGTGCTACATTGACAAATTGAGTTTCAATCCACTCTATTGAATAATTATTAGTACTATTACAATAATATAATATGACACATTACATTATTTTTAAAATTTTATATTTGATGTTAAAATTGATTTAAATGTTAATAAATGTTAAATTTAGTATGGAGAATGGTCTACTAACTTCATAGGTTTCTCCACTATAGCAGCTTACTTACCTTAACTTCAACACTTGCAAGGAGAGGACAACATCATATAGATTCTCAATTCTAAGGGGATCTTTATAAATAAATCTTGTTATACAATTTACAGAACAAGTTTAAGGGATGTTCCTTGGTATGTATTACTTTGGAAGCACTCTTTGAACCCTAAAGTCTCTTTAATTACTTGTCTTGTGATAAAAAAATAGATTCATAACAAAAAATAGTTGGTTTGGAGCTTATGATCCAATTTTTGTTTTATGCAAGGAAGTTGAGGAAGATAGGAAGCATTTTTTTTCCAATGCAGGTATTCTAAAGTAGTAAAGAGTAGAGTAATGCACATGATATTGGAGCGTTGCCATAGCTATGATTGGAATGAAGTCTTGCCCCGGATCATCTTAAAAGCTAACCAAATGAAGTAGAAAGAAGTGCTTATTAGAATTGCCTTCACCACTACCATTTAGTCCATATGGACAGAAAGGAACAATAGACTTTACCAAGGAGTAGACATTGGAAAGTACTATCTTGTAGATACCACTCTGAATTGGATTAAAGAGCTCAAGATAGCAAAAAATGCACACATCATGCTTTCTCCTGACATGAAATGTAGATGAAATCTTTAAAATGGGTTAATTGTAACTTCTATCTTGTTTTGATTAAGTGTTTGGAACTATGATGGAACTAGACTTCCTTTGTAATGTTGTAATAGCCTTTGTTAGTGTTAATAAAGATTTCTCATTTAATTTTCAAAAAATACAATGTAATGTGAAAATACGACAAAAATAAACTTAAATATGAATAAGATTTGAAAACATAAACAAGAGGGGAGGAAGATTGAATTACATCAATTAATAAATTTGAAATGTGATTAAGTAGTTCTCTTTCTTTTATTTGAAAGTTAAATTAAATTTATAACCAAATAAAATTACAACCAAAACAACTCTTTATTGAACTATAGAGGATTAAGTTACAAAATTAGTCTAAACCTCAGAAGTTAGATTCCCTGCAATAGTTTCCAGCTTTAACCTTAGTATGACTCTGCCTCGACTTGATTCAACATCTACTTCCTTTCTTCCAAAAATTGCACCATTTCGTTCTTTCCCAAAGTAGTAAGTGATTATACTAAATGCTAACTTGAAAATCTTCCTATCACTTTTACTTTTGAAGTTTGCACTTTTATTCTATATTAATGTATCCCTCCAACCTCTACTTAGGCATTTCATTCTAAGGATGGCTAGTAGATGGTTCCAAAGAGTTAAAGAAACTACATAAAAGAAGAATAGATGGTAATGCGTTTTGTAATTAACTTTGCACAAAACATAATTAAGATCATCAATTTGGAACTTTAATTTGTCTCTTGTACTTAATCTATGGGAGGTGGTAAGCTAAATAATGAAAGAATGTGATGGTACGTAGTGCTAGAGTCCAATACTAATTTTCACCAAAGGCTTTTGGTTAGTATTTCAATTAGCATTTCTGACATGAGGATACTGTGAAGCTCCTTGTATTAGATTGCATCCATTGTACACAATCAGGGGAGGAGGGATCCAGAGCATAACCTAGCATATGTTGAATAATGTGCTAAAATCCCCTGGATGAATGGAAAGGCCAGAAGCATCTACCATCCTTAATCATATGCTGCACTTTGACATTTGTGGGAACTATAGATCTTAAGGATGAAAATTCTCTAAATTGGTACAATGGACTAATCATGCGTCAGTTATCAAACCAAAAATTAGTTGGTTCTCCATTACCGATTTTGTTCACCTTAAGCTGCATAAATGCCCTTGTTTTCAATATTTGTTGATAAGTGTATGAGAATGTTTGCTTGGACTTGACTATCCAGATGATTTCATTCTTTAAATGGTAAGTATGGATCCACCTTACCCACAAGCTTTCCTTTTCCACATGAAACACTAGACATTCTATATGTTGAGAATAGACCAAGACCACCATATTTTTCAAGGATACAAATCATGCTCCACTTCACACTTGGAACTTTTATGTTGCTTCTAGTTTTACCCCAGATAAAATTCTTGATTGCCCTACCAATACTTTTTATGAAATTCCTAGGTAAAGCAAAATGAGAGACTAGTAAACATAAAGATTGTTGAGAATAGACATAGCTAATTATAGCTTTTCCCCACACAATAAGTATTTATTACACTAAAAGTTAATTCTCCTCTCTATAGAGTTTAAAAGAGAAGTATAGTTAGTTGTACTAAGTCTTTTGGTGGAGATGGGGATCCCTAGATGTTTGAAAGGTAACTTTAGCTCTAGTCCTAGTCCCTATGAAAGGGAGATCATTCTCTTGTATTGAGCTAGGCTAAAAGATAAAAATATAGTGCTTTTCAATGGATTGTGATTGGTCATTTCAATATCAATATTTGAATTAACCACAAGTGCACAACGTAGCTATAGCTAGCACAAGTAAGTACGGGTTGATCTCGCGAAGACAATAAATACTAATAATCACTCTTCTTTTATTATCTAGCCTACGAATTGAGGATTTGATTTTTAATTAAAACTAAAACTTAAACAAATAAAATAAAATAGGAAATAATAACGAATGTATAAGACTAAGGAGATTACTTGGAAAACTCAATATCAAAATTAGTGTCTAGGTGATGAATCCCCTTAAAAATAATTAGAGAGTTAATCTTTTAGAATGTAATTATTTTATTGACTATTGGACTATGAAAATCCCTATCTTATGCGAGCAACTCTCTCGAGACTACTAGCAACTAATCCATAGGCTTAATAACCAAAATCTTTCTAGTTAAAGTTTCTATGATTGTTTTACCGATTTATGAATTTCGCTATTATATTTGACCATAATCTAAAGGATTTATGTTTACTTATCTCTATGTTTGTAATCAACTTCTTTCAATTATGGTAGATTGTTAATTTCTAAGTTTTAATCTAATTAAAGCCCTTAACTACCGTAAATGCTCAGATCATGAATTGTAGTAAAAGAGGGGTCAATCTCATGAGGATGTGTGATCGTGGCCCTAGGTTCAACTTCGGGCTTTCTCCGAATTATCTCCATTCTTCAATATTTTCCCTGAAACACTAACAAACATATGAAGACACCTCAAACACAAACAAAATTAAAGCTCAACAGGGTGCTCTAACCCACACAAAACACTCAAAACACAAATATTTAATTAAATAACAAAATCCTTACCTAAACATGCACTAAACATTAAATTTACCCACTAAACACATCCTAAACTACCAGTAAAACATTATACAATCTACAACTATCAACATCCCCATACTTAAACTTTTGTTTGTCCTTAAGCAAAAAAAAAATCAAACAATAAAAACCAAAACACAACATACACACATATGCAATAATGAGGCAATGACATTAAACTTAACGAAACAAATTTAACTACAAATATCATCTCTCAAATTGTTCTAACTTATTAACTTGTGAAACCTGTGTCTAAGTACTTCGGATTAAAAATACATATTGATCAAATCCTTGATGTCAAGTTGATTCACTCCTATCATTTGCACACACACATTTATAATTATTTAGTCAATCAAATTGTAACTATCCCTAAGTAGGTTTTCATGAAAATTCAAGCTATTCATAAAGATCGGTAGGCTTATTAGATAAAACACTATTTTTGTTGATTTTGATTGACATGAACCTAGACTTTTTAAGTGAAGGAAAATATTTATGATGAATGTCGATCTGGTTACTCGACTAGGTCATGTTTTTATTAAGCGGCTTGGTTGGTATGTCATTATAGCCTTTTGACGTGAAGGCAAACATTTGTCATGAATGTCCCTCGGTTACTCAGCTACATCACACTCTCTGTAACACACCACTACCATAGAGCATATGCCCAAACATCTAGCAGACATCCAAGAACATACCCTATGAAAATGGCATGTTAGAGCAATCATAATCACTTATTATGGCTTCACAGAAACATAAGTATTTCAAAGGATCAACTTATCCCATTTCATTAACAAACATAAACATTCATTGTGTTATTACACTCATGATTCATGTATATATATACATAATACACAACATGTGAGAGCTCACAACTCTATACATTATGTACAATATGGAACGGAATGCTGAACCAAAATATTCTAACTAGACTCTTCAGTATCAGCTGACTAGACTTTTAAGCTATTCTTATTTCCAAAATTGACAATACTAGGCTGTTACAAGATTACCTTAGAGCTAGGTCTCCTCAGTACCTGAAAATCAATGTTACAATTTTGATGAGTTTGCGAACTCAGTGAGTGAAATATCATCGATGTGCTCACTTAAGTCAAAACGCAAACATCATAAGTATATAACCAAATTCACAAGTATCTCATTATCCATAATCAATTCTCATTGATCACATCGTTAAAAATTTAGTACCTAGTTATAGTATACATCATATTTCAACAAACTCATTATGAATGTAAACATTTCATATAATCATATCAGAATAATCCAATCATTCATTTCAATCATTCATATCATCAACATGTACACAAACATTGCATATCATTATATCAACTCAATGTAGTCATTCTTCGCAATCATTTACATGATACATGTAAAAATATATATGCAAATGCACATATAACTCCACTTTCATTTTTATTTTATTGTGACCGAGCACCTATTTAATTGTCTCGTATCTGTTGTGGATACCAGGCTCATTTCAGATACTGTCCCACACTCGTTGTGGATACCGAGTTTATTAATCATTAAGCTTGTGGCTCTTTGTGCGTATTTATGAGCTTTAAGCTCTTTTTCACATTGGTCACTCCGGTCACAACTCCTTTATCTGATAATGTATAACAATGTAATGAAATGCATCAAATCATATATTATGATATCAATAACTTTCATTCAGTTTGCACAGTCATTTATCACATTCATCGGATCTGAGTCCGGCATTCAAGATTTCATTGAGTACATATTTCCATGTTCACATACAATTATAAAGCACTTCCAATAAAATCTTGAATATCAAACTCCTCAGACCATCAATGTTCGGAATTATCAATATCACAATCATATCAATAATAGTTTAATATTTTAAAGTTAATCAAAACAATTCAAATATAGTGAGAAAACATCTAGGTTAACTCACTACACATACGATTCAAACAGAAGCACATATAATTGAATTCGCACACCTACATTGACTCACAATATGCTCTAGAATAGCTATTTCCTTGACAATCTGGCAATGTCTGGATACGGTCAGTCACTTTATGCTTCTATATCATGCAATACACACATATGTACACATTACTAACCTGTTTAATCAAATGAGTACTTAATCATACACATGTCTATGTGTTATGTTCAAAGTATGCTCAATTGACTATCCCGAGTATGTATCCTTAATCACAAGTCTTGATCATTCATTCATTATAGCTTGTATATATCTTGTTTGCAATTACGTTATGCCTTAAGTAAACTTGGTTACTCTCAATTTATCATTCATGCATTCACCAATCCTTTTCTAACACTTTATAAATTCACACAATTTCCTAATTCTCATTCATTCATACTTAATTCACATTTCTCACATCCTTTGGATCACATTTGCATTCATAAGAACACCTTCATTCCTTTAACAACTCTCAAATTTCAGATTTAGATATATTGATCTCAAACAATCCATTCCTTAAGTTATAACCTCAATTAACAACCTAAACTGATCAAATCCTTAACCAATTAATTCAAAAAACAATCTACGTTTATTTCAAGCCTCAATCAAACCCAAATACACAAAGGTATAATAACTTATCCTTAGTTGGTTCAACAATCACACAAAACAAAATTGTTTCTATTTCAGAGCATTTCCCACAATCGTCGGGTATCTTTCCACGATCATGAAAAGACAAAACAAAAAGTTTTCTCACTTCAATATATTGCCCATGATCGTAGGAAGAGGCTAATGTAGCTCCCATGATCGTGGAATGAGTGAACCGAAGGTTCATCATCCTTTTCCTTTAATTTTTCTTCCATATTTCAACACCTTCGTGATAATCCATCAATTATACCTTAAAGATACTTCAATTCCTCATCAATTCATCTATAATTCCAATTCAAAATCATTCAATTCGTAACTCATAAATTATTTATCTTTTATGCATCAAAACCAAACAGAAACTTTCGTTCCCTATCATACATAAAATCCTAACTTTTTCCCCATTTCGAGAACACTACACTAGCACCTTTTTTTAGCATAAATTCACCTTTAATTCAATTCTCAATCTAATTCATCCTTAAAAAAACAAATAACCTAGGGTTTCCATGTATTAAAAAAAATCAACTCATTCATCAAATTTCTAGCACACTTAATCATCAATTCTATATACAATCCAACCTAATTCATCCCTAATCAATCATCATAAATGTTATGCTCACATATGTCTCAATAGGGAAATCAATTACTTACTTGTTCAGCTTAAAAACTACTTAATTAGAAAGCTAAACAATTATTCCAAGCACTCAAGCATACACCAAGAACAAGATAGAAATAGAAAGTGGTTTTAACAATAAGATGAAAACAATAGAATTTTGGAGTAATAGGGTGCAGGATTTTAGCAAAAACTCAAGGTGTAAGGGTTATGGGTATAGGTCGGTGGCAGAAGGAAGAAGAAGGTAGCAAATAGCAAGACCAAAAGGTAAGATGGTCTTTCAAGTGTGTATATCGTGGGTGTGTGTATGTGGTGAAAATAGGGACACTTGGCATGACACTTGGCATGACACTTGTCATGCTAAGATTCAAACCATATATCTCACACTTTAACTACCAATTGTCACCTAGTGTTTGGTCCATTTGTCTCATAGTTTCCTAAACCATTTGTTACCCAATTAAACCACCATTTGACATTTGTCACTCTATTACTAATGTCATGTGTCACTATTTTATAGGCCTAATCAAGCATGTATCAATTTGTCTCGTGCTTTAACAATTTTTCTTAGACTAGATGCACATATCACTTCATCAATCACTCAATTGCAACAACAAATTCTCAATTACTAATTATAATCCAACAAAACAAAATTGAATACATAATTAACACAAAAGGACATCATAATAAGTTAAAAACTTTCATACTCCAAGATATGTCAATTGAGTGCATATACTATCTTTATAATGTCTCTAAATCATGATTCATGTATGTATGCAAATATGATGCATGCAAATGAGATGCACTTCATGTATTCTCATATGATACGACTCAATCTAACAGTTAAATCCTTAATTGTAAAAACAGGCTATTACAATTCTTCTCCTTAAGAAATTTCTTCCTCGAATACCTGATTGATCATATAGATGGGGTACTGTCTCCTCTTATTTTCTTCAGTTTCCCATATAGCTTCTTCTCTCGAATGATTCCTCCAAAGAACCTTAACCAATGGGATTAGTCGGTTTCTCAATTGTTTAATTTTATAGCCAACTATTTTGACCAGTTCCTCCACATAGCTCAAATTAGTTTCAATTTCCAACTCCTGAGCCGGTAATATGTGTGTCAAATCTGACCAATATCTCCTGAGCATACTAACATGAAACACATTATGAATCTGAGCAATATCTGCTGGTAATGCTAACTTATAGGCCAATGGTCTTACTCTCTCAAAAATCTCATAAGGACTAATGTATCTAGGGCTCAATTATCCCTTTTTACCAATTCTCAGTACTCCTTGCCACGACGACACTTGCATAAACACCTTGTCTCCCACTTGGTATTCCATATCTCTTCGGTGTTGATCTGCATAATTTTTCTATCTGTCTTGAGTCACCTTAATTCTACTACAGATAAATTTCACCTTATCAACAGTGTCTTGAATCAGTTCTGGGCCTTCAATAATTCTTAGATCCTCTTCATCCCAATACAAAGGCGAATGGCATTTTCTGCCATACAACGCCTCATACGAAGCCATACCGATTGTAACATCCCACCTCCTACTTCGGGTTAGAACCCAAAAATTTGGTGCATGTGACCTATGAACTGAGGCTTGGTTTAAACGAAATTAGAGGAAATGGATTTGGAAAATTTGGGAGTGTGTTTGATGATTAATGAGCAATTGGAAACTTGGAAACATCTTTGGAGAATGTTGGTATAGCATGTGTCCGTTAAACGGACACGAAGGTCCGCTTAACGGACAGTCTCGGGTATCAGAATACCTTAAGGACAGGGTGTGTCCGCTAAACGGACACGTGAGTCCGTTTAACGGACTGGTTCGGATGGATTGAGGTATTTTGGAAGGCTCGTGTCCGTCAAACGGATATACAGGTCCGTTTAACGGACCTTCTCGGGTGAGTTTGGATTGTTTGGCCAGTATGTGTCCGTTTAACGGACATGTGAGTCCGTTTAACGGACATACTCGGAGCAACTTTAGTAATTGCGTTTTTGACCATTTTAAATTTGGTACATGTGGGCTTAATTGAGATGCAGATAATAATGCATCATAGTGGTGTATACATTGTTGAATTGGATTATTGCACACCTCAAAATCAATGATCATGCACTCAAATGACATTTTCCGGGTATAATTGGTAATACATGTGATTGTTTTGAGAATTTCGAGTTGTGGTTATCGAAAATTATTTTGGACAGTGAAATTATTAATTTGGTAATTTTGGAGAATTTTAGGAAATTTTCCTGAAATTTTTCGGAGAAAAATTTGGACTAGGAAAAATGCCAAGTGGCAGACCGATTGATAAATTGGCAGTAGAATTTATTGTTAAATGGTATTGGAATTTTGTGACACATGAATTTAGGAATGTTGGACAAGTGTTATTTATAGATTAGATCAAGAAGTAATTTAAGAGTGAATGATGGAGGATTTGCCATGTGGCATTTTATAAGCCATGTCTTTATTAAACCTAAGGTTACATTTAATTGAAACTTGCCATGAGCCATTCACGACACTCTCTCATTTTGGAAGGTTAAGAAGTGTTTTCTTCTTGTTCTCTCCTCATTCTTCGTGGCTTCTCTTCCTTTCTTCATTCCCTTCATACCTTAGTGATTTGTTGCTTGAAACTTTGCTCCATATTTCACTTTTACTCCATCTTGTTGTTCCTTCAAGTTATTCTAAGGAAAACCTAGTTTAACCTCTATGAAGATGGAGATCATGGGATGCTTGGAGATTAGGGTTTAGTGAGAGGTTGAAGGGTTTGAAGCTTGATCAAGTAAGTTCTTGCTTCTAATGTTATAGACTTTGTCAATTCAAGCTAAAATGAGGATTTCTTTGAGTTGTGATGTTTGATAGTACAAGGTTATGTTGTGTCATGAATGATGTTAAAGTTTGTTCATATCTTGTTATGTATGTGGAAAATGAGTGATACTTACATGTAAGAGTATAGGAGGATTTAGAGATGGATTGGGTTTCAAAGAGATGCATGAAAGGGGGTAGAATGTTAAGATGAGAAGTTTGGAAAATCTGGAATTTGATCCTTGAGTATGCCTCACTCTATTAATCATAATTGCTTCTATAGTTGTCCAAACGAATTGAGGTTTGGCTTAAATGAAACTAGAGGCTATTGGTTACATTTTGTTTGAAGACATTGAATTCAAATTCTGTCTTTAAGAGTGTCTAATTGTGATTTGAATTGAGTACTTAGTGATGAAAGTTGATGATGAATGTGCTTGTGTAACTAAGTCCTATTATGAGTGTTCATATGCAATCATGGACCATATCTTGGCTATGAATGATATTGAATTGAAATTGAGTTATAAGAATGGTTGAATGATGAGTATTGAACTAGAAATAATTGGTTAAGCATGAGGAATTGAGTATTGAGAGTGAAGAGTTGAAATCTGGAATTTCATAAAAACTTAATTGAACATGGTTTAGTGCAAGGGGCATAACTCTTTGTGTAGAACTCTGAATGGGATGATCTTTATATGTATTTGATAGTAGATTTCAAGATCTACAACTTCTATTTCAGGAACAATTTCGAAATTCGGACGTTTTGAAGGTCGAATTTTCAAAGTGGTATAAGTGACCCGAATGTGTCCGTTTAACGGAC
>JANZLH020000106.1:540307-555474 GCA_026770325.2 Erythroxylum fimbriatum
ATAATTAAGAATAAAAATTGCTCATGTGAGGGAGGGGTATAAATAATAACCACTAGATGGGAATGAAAACTTGATACTCACCCCCTTTGGAGGGTTTAGTGGATTCCCAAATTTAATGGAATGAATCCATTCCCTTGGGATTGAAAACTCCAAAGTAAACACTACTTTTTTGAATTATTTCATTCCTTCATTCCCAAACCCTCAAACCAAACGCCTCCTTAGGCTCGTTTGGTTAGTCGGATCCATTAATTGGGTCACAGGTTGAGCTAATCATTGGCCTGAATTGATTGGGCTACGGGCAGATCATGGTCGGCTCAACCCGTAGTCGACCGTTACAACGTCGTTTTTAATTTTTTAAAAAAAATTATGACGGGCAGGGATTAACATCTCTATGTTTGGTTGTGCTAGGATTTTCTATTTTCTATTTTTTATTTTTATCGTAAATTTAAAAAAACAAATTTTTTGTTTAATAGTTATTTAAATACATTTTTTTAATTTTCAAATATCTTTAACCCTTGTATATCCCATTCGACAATGCCTAAACCATTTTCAAACCAATAGCAAAACAAAAAGAATTTATCCTCTCACCCAAACTATTTATTTGGAGGCTTACGTTACGTACCGTGTGAAGGTATCGCCAATATTGACAGCAAGTGCATCTTGACGAGGGCGAGCGGGATACCAGGCGTTATTAGCGTAAATCTCCGAACCTTCAGCTCTAACTTTGTGAAGTATAGTTATGGTGGTTGTGTCGGTATGAGGTCCAGTGCCCAGAGTTAAACTTGGGTCTTCACAAGTTGGGTTGTGGTTACACCTCATAACACCGTATCCATTCTCAACCAACTTCCTGTAGTGACCTCCGTCGATTCCTAAGCTAAGTCCCAGTAACTCATGGTTCAGCCGGATTCTACTAAGGTTGAACGTCGTTGTTTGGATCCATGATCTATGCGACTCTAGTTATGGAATACCTGCAAACAATAAAGGCGGGCCGGAAGTTGACTCCCGGGAGGCACCTCCGACGCTCAAGTCAGTCTCTTTGGTGTAGGTTTTGGGTTGCTGAAAGTATAGAAAAGTAGGGCTGCAATCTCATACCTGAATCATGGTAGAATAGTACCTTATATATGTCGTGGATGCTAGGTTTACGTAGATCTTTGTGTTTGCATGGGAGTCTAACTTCTGATGGGCCGAACGGGCCGTGGGCGTATGAAGACGAGCCTGGGCCTAGCAGAGCTGACCTAACCAGTCACCTTCGTAAGCATACATAAAATATATGTCCTTGCATGTACAGGTGACATGAGATCCTTAAAAGGAAAAGATAAAGTTGAAGATTTTTAAGTCAACACGTATAGCGACTTAGAATGAAGAATTATTGATACGAGCTAGGATATAAAAGATAAGTTGATAAGGAATCTTATCATCAAAGATAGGTAATCTCTTCGGCCAATAACAATGAAATAGAATCTCGTTTAAAGATAATAACGTACTTCAACATAAGATATATGTAAATATCGGATTTGAAACCCTTTTGAAAGTATTGTATTATAAATAAGCTTCTCTATCTGTACAAGGGCATGCTCTCCCCCAACTGTCGTATCTTCCTCGTAATCACTCTCCCTTCTATGGAAAAAAAATTCTCTTTTGCAGACAGTCTATACTTTCCATTTTAAAGACATATTTTTCTTCCTATATCTTTAATCTACGCCCTCAGGTAGGAAATGAAATAAGGTCGTGCTGGACTTCTCTGAAGGAGTGTCAAGGATAATTACCTTGTCGAAGGTTAGGGTTGGAATACTTGTTAAAAGATTCGACAAATACCTGGTGAAGTTTCGGTCAAAAACGTTAAGAGAAATAGGTAAGAAAGTGTAGTGGACCCTTTAAATTGGAAGTATAATTCTGTTCTGCATTTAAACTTTCATGTCTTCATATTTCTTTGATACATTTTTATATGGATTATCTGGGCTCGATCTAACTTCTATAGATTTAACAAGATAATTATTGCATTATTTGAGGAAGTTATTACGATAATAATAGAAAATTGATAATTTAACATGAGAAGTTTTGTTTACAATTACTTTAATTTTTGATATTTTGCAAAGTTTAGATGTTATCAAAACTTTTATCTCTTCATTGACATGTGTTTTTTTTTAGATTTTTGAAATTATCAAAACTTTTAGCTCTTGATTGATATATGTTTCTCTGGGATTTTTGAAATTGTCCCACTACACTTTCTTATTATTTCTTAAATTTTTTGACCAAAACTTCACCGGGTATTTGTTGAATCTTTTAACGAGCATTCCAGCCCCAACCTTCGACAAAATAACTATCCTTGACACTCCTTCATAGAAGTCCAACACAACCCTATTTTGTTTCCTACCTTAGGGCATAGATTAAAGATATAGGAAGTAAAATATCTACTCTTTAAAATGGAAAGTATAGACTGTCTGCAAAAGAAAATTTTTATTCCATAAAAGGGAGAATGATTATAAGGAAGATAGGTATGTTAGGGAGAGCATGCCCTTATACTGACAAAGAAGTCTTATTTATAATACAATACTTGTGTTATATTTACATCTATCTTATGTCAGTTCAATCTTATCTTCAAAGGAGATTCTCTTTCATTTTTATTGGCTGAAGAGATTACCTTATCTTTGATGATAAGATTCCTTATCAACTTATCTTTTATATCCTAACTGGTATAAAAAATTCTTCATTCTGAGTAGCTATACGTGTTGACTCCATAATCTTCAACTTTATCTTTTTCCTTTTAAGGATCTCATGCCACCTATACATGCAGGATATATACTTTCTGTATGCTTATGAAGGCGAAAAAATTTCCTTTGAGCTTCTGGACTTGATTTTATCTTTCCTCTTTCAATCATTCCTATCTTCATTTTTACAAAATTTTCTGTAGCTATAAGAGTCTGCTTGGTTGACACTATCATTAATGAAGAGAAATTCCTCTTTCCAGCATTTATAAATCCTCTTTTGAATGAAGCTTCCATGCCAAAGATAATTGTCCTCATATTGATTCTCTTTGGTAGTGGATATTTGTTTCATTAAACTTAGAAAATTCTTTTCTCATTTTGGTATCGATAGTAATGGGAAATTGTTCAGATTTTCCTACCATAATAAAATGATAGGCATCATTCGTCTTCATAAAAATCTTGTATCCATTTAAGTAGTGAAAAGATCCCAAGAAACTCTGGATTTGTTAAATATATTACATTTATGGAGAGAAAATTGTACCAATTACGGATTGCTTGAGGATGAGCTCCTTGCAAAAAATTCAATCTAAGATGTATTCCAAAAAAGTCAATATAGCAAAAATCATTATTTTGTAGAAAATATAAGTCTCTCATAATCTCGTAATGTACTTGAATACAAAGATGGTTTTTGGGAGAACTCTCCATCACAACACTTCTAGGTATCTGAAATTTTCGAGAAGTATCTGGTCGTAAAGAGATGTTATCTGGAGTAAAAGCCTTCGACTGAGAAGATCCACTAGATTCGAATTCTTCAAGTATTTGAACTTTGTTCAACACTCTATTAAGTTTTTGCTCAATGTAAATGAAACGATTTATATTGGCCTACATAAATATATAAAGAGAAAAGAAAGAACAACTAGTTGTGTCTTGATCTGGAAATTTGGAATTTTTGGAGCTTCACTTGATGTCTCCTCTTGATCTTCTTTTGATTTGGTGGCTGCTGTCTATTTTGTGTTTTTTTATTCTTAAATACTTTTTGAGGTTTATAGGGTTCTTTTTAGGATTTCACATTTAATTTGGTTCCAAAACTAGCTCCAAAGTCAAAAGTACAAAAAAAAATCATGAGCTGAAAAAACTGAAATTTCCTGGAATTTGCTCTCATTTGCTCTCAGTAGTCACGATCATGACCTACATTATTTCATGCTTTCAATTATTCTCTTTTCTTCAATTTCTTATTTACATACACTTACAAGTACATCAAACACCCCTTTAAACATAAAATTAAAGTTAAATTTTTGCTCTAAACCACTCAAACAATTGAAACAAATAAAAACACTAACAAGAACCTAAACACATATTTATTATCATTTAAGAAAATACTTAAAACCATACTTACTCTGCTCTATCAATTCTTAAAACCATGCTTACTCTGCTTTATCAATTCTATGGCTAAATGGTTGGCTCTAAAATGTGTAGACATCTCCTATTCATGCCCACCTACTTACCTTCTTAGCTCTAAGAGGCTATTTGAGATGATTGTTACTAAGGTCTCCTTAAATCTTTGGTTTAAAAATGACATTTCACTTCTTGGAATTTGAATGATCGTATGAACTTTCTAGAACAAAAAAAAACCTCGCATTTTAGGTTTAATAGTTTTAACGAATCTAGTTGGAAGGAACAAATGAGCAATCCAATAGATACGAATGGCACTCGAAACAATTTAACTAGTTTTAATCTACCAACATATGAGATAGATTGGTTGGACTAGCTTGAGATTCTAACTTTAATTCTCTAAATCAATGTTTATAATTGGGTAAGGAAATTTTGGAGAAAAGGATAACAACCGTAAGTATTTTTTAAGCAGTGGAAGGATTCAGACTGATCGAATATGGTATATTTAACTTCGGACAAGTTCGACTTGAACATCAATCAATTCAAACCGCCCCATTGACTTCAAGTGCGGCTGGTAAAAGTGCCATTCCTACTTTGAGCTAGAGTGATACTAAAACAAGGAAGGAGGTAAAGAAACAAAGCTGGGAAAAATGGAGGCAAGATAGGAAAGCAAACATGGAAGAGGGAAAGAGAAATGAGGAACAAGATGATGTCAGTGGGGGCAGATGAGGGACAACAATTGAGAGATCAGATAATTGTAAATATAACGCATTCTCAGTTACCATAGCTCTTGATGAACAGTATTAAAAAAGTGCATAGACAAATCACTAACATATGATTTATTGTATTAAATACAATATGATCAAATCCTATTCATAATCTGGCAGCCAGAATGTCGGATCCGAATGAGTAGTTAACATACGATCTCTTCCAGAAGCGAAAACACTTGGGGACTACAGCATTGCCATTACATATGACAACGCGTTTATATGATAATATGAACAAATCTTATCACCTGGCTTTTATTCAGCACAACTTATATACAGTTCAAGATAGCCATTTTGGACAGTTGATTCAGTTATTACATTGAATAGTAGATCAGCTACAGAGGAGTTGGTACTCTGGTTTATTAAGCCAAAGATTCAAGTACCTTTCTGCTTCATATTTTTTCCCAGTCTTGCGCTAGTTGCTTTCTTTCATTACCTGATAGGACTCTTGAACATTTCACAACTACATTTTATCTTCCCAAATTAGTAACAGTTATTCCCTCTTAGACATATCAGGTTCTTCGTTCTTGGCAAACCTTCCACGGATCCTGGGCTGGCTGTCAGCCAGAGCCTTCCTACATGCGTACTGAGAAGAGAAAAAAGGAATCTAATAACTAAATTTCTACATGGGAAACATTTGATTTAACAATTATGAGTCAGAAAGAATATGACCAAACAATTTATTAACATACCTTAATTTTCCTGCCGAAGTTCCTTTTTGTTTTCTTATTCCTGTACCTAGAAAGCTTTTCCATGCGATCTTCAGAAGTACAATTGCCAATGACTAATGGCCGAGGCTGAATATGGCTTATATTACCATTACAAAGAGTCTGTCAAAAAATTCAGTATCGATGACTCGGCCTCATTTGTGGAAATGACCAGAAGCATCTAAAGAAAGTTTCAGTCCATAGACTTCCTCATATAGCCAGTTCATGCTTGATGCTCTAATGCATAACAAAACTCCGCTACAATCTGGTGGTTTATGCCAAATAAATGATAAAGAGAACTAAAACTGAAATGAGAAGCAATAGATTCTTATTCTTTAAGAATAGGGCACGCTGTGCATCCCTAGCATAAAACTGGAATAGACCATGCATTTCTTGGAGAGGAAGGAGGAAAATATCTAATTATCTTTTCATTGATAAGTTCCAAAAAGGGCTACTGCCACTTAGAAAGGTGTCCCATTGAGGAGGAAACACGAGGTTAATCAAAGATTAAAGTCCTACTCATTTGCGTGCCTAAAGTGCTGATAGCAGCAGTTTGAAATTCTAATGTCCTAATGGCTTACTTAACTATTGAAGCAGTCAAATACGGAGGTATTGTTCAGTTGCATGAGGTACATGCATAAAATCTAAAATTGTTCTAAGAACACAGAGTTAATATTGACTGACACCGATTCTTTGGCAGTTTTAGGAAAAGCCAGAGGTAGCGACCTAGGTAAAGCCAGAGGGAGCAACCTATTAAGTGGAGAAGAAAAGCCTCTAGCTTAAACATGCATGTAAATGATTGAACAGTATGATTCATGAGTAGCATATATTGGACGGAAAGTCTCACGAGCAAATTATATTGGAAGAAAAGTAATCTTAACTGACCCTTATGTCTCCTTCACTGAATGCTCTACGCATGCCATAGGCAGTTTCAAACTCCACTTTAGAAAAATCAAGGCAACTTGCTTTCATTGCAGCAGCATTCATCCACTCCATTGAACTTAAGCAACCTGAGCTAACACTTTTTGGAAGTGGTAGAGCAGGAAGCATCTTGGTTTCACGAGTCTGATTTTCATCATTCCTCACAATGGGAATCTTGATATCAAGAACCTCTGACAGAGGTGCTCCTGTTGCTACTTTTTCCATCAGATCCTTCTTGCATTCATAAAAGACATCACTCAGAAGCTGCTCACTCTGAATAGATTCAATGTCTGACACTTTCAATCCAGCTGGGCCGATGACTTCTTCCCCACAGGACATCATTGAGATGGCTGCAGCCATAGGATCAAGGGCCACAACTGTCTCCTCAATAATGGGCTCTGGAGCTTTGAATAGATCTCCTTCTACACCCAGGTCATATTCTACTATAGACGAGGCCTGAACGAAGTTGATTTCCGTCACATAATGTAAACCAACAAACAAAATGATGTATGCATTGAGTAAATGCTTCACGGACGCTTGAAAAATCTGGAAACTCCTATGTAATAAAATTCATTGGCATATCCATCCAAAATAGTAGAGTGGAAGTTGCACAGAGTAGCAGACAAGAAAAATAATAAACTCAACAATTGCTAAACTGACTTCCAAAGCAGAATTTCATGAAGGAAAACCATTTGCTACAGTTTAAAGGTCAGAATTGCAGCACATATAAAAAATTCTTCAACAAGAATCCAAAATTTAATTTAAAAAATCAAATTCTTCAGACATTTTGTTAGTTGACTTAGAACTATCTATTGATTCACTTATTTTACAAGAGAGTGTGGCCCACAGGCTTATTCACCAACTTTATGTACACAATTTGTGGTGCTTACAGATTCAAAAGATAATTTCCAACTTGAAGTTTCTTGAGAAACAAGTAGAAGTGACGAGACGTCTAGATTTGTTGGATTCCAGCACTACTGCAACATGGAAACCTCAGCTTCCATTGATTTCAAACTGAACAATGCTGAATTCAGTTGGAAACAAGATACGGAAACTGTCCAAATTCAATCAACTCCTCTAGTTGAAATCAGAAAAAAAAAAAAAACCAAAAAAATCACCACGTAAGCAACGCATCCAAGGTTTTGTAAAATATTGTTAAGGGTTTCCATGAAAACAAAAGGAATTAATTCAATAGTGCAAAAGAACCGAAGCTGCCAAAACGTTTCCAGGTACATGACATGGATTCTTAGAGATAGGAGCATTCACCAATAAAAAGAACCAACTTAAAGCATTTTTCAATAGCCAAAACACCAATGTGAGATCCAGTTTGATATATTTATTTACAAGTTTAGTTGCCAGGAAGGCAGAAAGATAAAGTTACTAAGAGTGAGGTGGACTAACTTTTTCGTTTAAAGCTATCTACCAACGGATTATAGAAGAAACAGAGAAAAGGAAGGTTAAACTTTCTTATGTTTAGCGCACAGTAAATGAGTGAGAGAAAACCCCCCAACATTACAGGTTTGAAGAAAATATAAGAAAGCTTTACGAATAAGGAACTTAGACCGGTGAAATCACTTTCCTATTATGCTCTTACTTTTCTTTTATAGATCCACTAATGTAAAGAGAACATTTACTGTTTCCAGTTTGGCCTGCTCGCTTACCAGAAGAAGGCAGAAGAAGGAACAAAAGAAAGAGCAATTGATCTTTTATAGTAAAAAAAAAGTAGAATCCCTGATACCAAAAGACACAAAGCTTCAAAAGATTTAGCATTCTCTGCAACCAAAGTAGAATATACAATCGGGAACGGGAAGATGGGAAATTGTACTATCTAGACAATTTGAGTTGAATTTGAAATTTGAAGCATCCATAAGAATAAGCCAAATAAAAAACCCAGTCAAAATCATTAAGCAGAAGGAGAGTGATAAGAAACATGTACAAAGTGAGAGAGACCGAGTACCAATGAAGCAGTGGTCTTCTGGTACTTGCAATACTCTTCAAGTTGGTGGATATCTTGAGAGAAATTCTGCATGTAGGGGAACAACAGACCAGTCTCTGCATACATTTCTCTTTAGAGTTTGCTAAGTATTCCTTTTCCAACTCCACCAGGAAAGCCAAATGAAGCAAAGCAGAGTACTAAAGTACACTAGAGCATAGTAATAAGTACAATGTGAACGTGAATAAATTGGAATTTATACATTATACAACATAAAATATTAATAATTAGGTTTAAATAAAATTAATTATATCATTATTATATTTATCACCACCCACTTTGTCTTTTCCTATGTGCTGTTTTCTTTTCTAATTCAATTTCATCAGTATCTCTATTTGTTTTGTGTGCGCTTGTGCTCTAAGACGACGCTATCCCATGTCAGTCGTGGCCCCACGCTTTCTTATATTTTTATCGTGCGTGTGTTTGACACCGCGTATGAGCACAAATAACGCAGTTTGAGTTTGTTTCTTTGTCTGTCCGGGCAGGCCGTATCTAAACAGCATACGCTCAGCTACTGTCAAGCAAAAGGTGCTCACGTGCCATGGTGTAAACTTAAAACTTCCAAGTAAAAAAACTTGGGCCTAGTTAACTTTGAACAGTAGTATTTTGGGCCCCTAAAAATGGCTTAGTACGAGAAAGAATTGCTTCTCTCTAAACCTCCGAAGCTATGACAATGGATTCCTTATTTGTTCCTTTTTATTTTTTTCCTCCCTCTTACTTAACCACTGCCTCACGTACCAGATCACTTATTTCCATTAATCAGTTTTATAAAAATATATTCATTCAATAAATAGAACTCATAAAAATTAGACGATCAAAATTGGACCGAAACAGAGGGCACACCAAATTTAGAAACAGAAAATCTTGCGTCCGACTTCCCTACTTTTATCAACTCCTATTATTTCTGGTTTCTATTAATTCCTATTGTTCTCCTCGTGGTTTTGTTTTTGGTTACATGCCAGCGGCATTTTAATCTTCTCATTTACCTTTTATCTCATTCTATTACTCTCACCTTATCTGTTTATTATTTTAAGAACAATAATTTGAAATTTTTTCTTATACATTTTTGGCCTTTTCATCTTCTAAACCTTCATATTTTGGGTAGATCGAAGTTTTAGGAGGACAATTTCCTCCTATGCCTTCCTACTCTTGCCAAGCAGGTTTATAATGGAAATTTCTCTCCTCTTTCTCCTACCATCTCTCATAACTCACATGCCTTGTTCAAAGGAATCTGTTTCTCCTCTGATGCTCCAACTTCTAGCTCCCTATTTGCTGCTAACTCTAGGAAAACTTGGTGTTATATAGTATGTGACCCGTCCCCATTTGTGAAGTTAGGTTACTTTTCTCCAAGAAGGGCAAACCATTGTTTAACGGCTTAAAGACATTTTGCTATGAAGAAGTCTCAAATGGAATTCCATCTTTATTGGTTTCTTCTTCAACAAAAGACCTTCATTTTCAGCTATGTTAGTATGGGCAAAAAACATAGGACTAGTGGAGATACTCATCAATCCTCAGGGACTCTTTATCTTCAAATTTAGCTCCATGGAAGAGGCAAACAAAGTGCTTGAAGGTGATCCTTGGCACATAAATGACAAACCAATTTTCGTAAAGAGAGGCTCTCCTGGAGTGAAGCTGGACAAACCAATTTTCATCCATATAAGCCTCTTCATATGGATGAATACATTGCTTCCTTAAAGAGAATAGGACTTGCCAAGATTTGCATTAAAGTGGAAATCTCCTAATAACTACCTACTGTTATTCTTTTAATGCACCTTCATGAGTAAGAGAAATTGATTGAGGACATTCTGCAGGTCACCTATCATTGGAAGCTTATTACTACCAACCTAGGGAAAGAATGGAGAAAGACTGGAAAGATATTCCAGAAAAGGGATTACAATGAATTGACGGGATTTGTACCCCAGAGCTCCTTTAATCCTAACACTTATAAAAATGAACAAACTCCCCCTCGTAACTCTAATGACAATAATACATACTGAAGCTCTTAATTGTTCAATCAATAAGGAGAACCGAGTTACTTCATCAATTGCTATCTCTAACCCAAAATCCTTCTATTCAAATGAATCCATTAAAGCTAGATGGAACCAATTAGTCAATTACCTTGCTTGGTCAAGGCCTTGCTTATTGTTCATTCAAGCTCGAGATTTGTAGACATATGTTACAGGAGATAAGCCAAAGCCAGCTATTGGTGATCCAATACTCACTCAAAACTCCCTTGTCATGTCATAGTTACTCAACTCGATGCAACTATAAATTGCTTAAGGCTATTTGCTATTTAACACTATATAAAGATTTGGAGTGTAACTTCTCAAACCTATTCTCAATAAGTAGTATGCTTAGATTTATGAGATACGAAATAAGTTGTATGAGACTAAATAAGAAGAGACGACTACAACACAATATTTTACTAAATTAATTGGTCTAGGGCTAGAATTAGACTATTATCAAGATCTTTAACTTGCATGTCCATAAGATGCAATTAAAACTTAGAAGTTGATAGGAAAGGAATGGTTTATAATTTCCTTATTGTTATAAATATGGAATATGTTGATAGTTTTTATATAAAAACACTTTGATACTGCAAGTATACAGATCATAACTTATAGTATAAGAGATATCGTTCCTACAGGAATTGATTAGTCGCCTAACAACTTACATGTACTTTGTCTAAGGTAATAAAAGATTGAACGAATTGAATTAAAATAAATTAATTGAAATTGAAATAAACTAATAAAATTGAACAATTGAATAATTGAAGCTAGCAATAAGAATAAAGTTAATCAATAATGGAAACTTAGGGGTTATTCTATCCCCTTTTTTGTCTTCCTTTGGTCTTATTAATTTAATTATGCTTGATCCTGAATATCCTAAGGTTTTGATTACCCTCTCTTAAGATCTAGTTAAGTAATCCCAATTGAAATAGATAATAAAAGAATTGCAACCTTTTAATTCACAAAAGTACTCCTAACTATTCAATTAGATTTGAAGAAATCCTAAGGATATTTAACTCACAATTAAGATCTCTATTCAAATATTTATTAATATGATATTTATAGGTCTATTAATTTAACAACTCTCGTTATGCACCTTAACACATATAAATTGATTCAATCTCCCGATTCTTCTTAATTATAAGCATAACAAATAGCATAAAACATTAATATATATTGAATTGAACAATAATAAAGTTTAACAAATCAATTCAAGAATAATCTCTAATATGGATTTAAAAATCCATAATCATGTTCAACATTCCACTAATAAAAATTAACATCCAAGACAGTGAAATATAAAAAGAAAAGAGAAAGAAAACGATTTTATGTTAAGAATCTGGAAATTTTGGGAATTCTGGAGTTGATATTGTTGTCTCCACTTTGATCCTTTTGGTTTTGATGTGCAACCTCCTTTTTAGTGTTTTTCTTTTCCTTAAATACTTCTTGAGGCTTCTAGGGTACTTTCTAGGGTTTCCCTACTTGTGTTGGTTCTAAAAATAGTCCTGAAATGTCAAGAATACAAAAATTTTGCATGTTGGAAAGGCTGTGTATGATCATGCAACCTGTTCATGCTCTTTGTCATGGTAGTGATAGAGGCTTATTCTATGCAGTTGCTCATGCTGCATGATCTTTTTGTTGAAATTTTCATATTTCCAATCACTAACAATCACATCAACAACCTTTGAGACATAAAATTAAGATAAAATCCTTGTTATAAGGCAACCAAACAATCAAACAATTAAAAAAACATAAAACCACTAACAATAATACAATTCTAGGTCCTAGTGGACCAAAAGCTCCTCTGATTGTTTCTCTAATTTATCTTGTAGGATGCTAATAAGGATGCAAGCTCCAGTGGTCAAATGACATAAATTAGTTTGGTTTAATCAAACTAACACTAGGGCTTCATTTATCCTTTGGCTTGCAATTAAAGGGAACCTGAATGTTGCTAATAGAATGAAGGGATTTATGGACATTTTAACCATTTGTACTCTTTGAAACTAGGAGGAAGACTCAAAAGAACAAATATTCTTTATAAGTATATGGATTTGCATCCCACATATAAAGATGAATTTTATAAATAAGTTGTCTCCCTTTCCCTCTGTTAAACTGGAATGATATTATACTTTGACCTTGTCAAAATTGTGACCTTTATAAAGGAGACCCTTTAGTTTATAGGATTTCTTTGAAAATACTATTTATGACTTATAGAGAGAAAGGAATATGAGGTTCTTTCAAAAACAAAACAAGCACAGGGTTACATTTCTTTAGGATCTGATTTGCTCTACAAGGGAACAAGTGATGGAATAGAAAATTCATCTCAAATGTAGCCAAAACATAGCTACTTCCTGGAATATATCCTTAGGTCATGCTTGAAGATGCAAGATATAAATGGCTTCCTGATCAGGCATCGGAAAGATAGGAAAAATTTTGTAACTAATCTTCATCTATAATATGAAAGAAACAAGCGTTCTTAGATATGGTTTTAGCTCCTTAAAACTAAGACTCTGACTCAATTAAATACATTGAATCTAGCATGCTCACTTTCGTTTAGATGCAAATGAAGTCTTTGGATTTAATTGGTTTTGTCTTGCTTGAAGAGACATGTTAAATCCAAAAGCTTGGTTTCCAAGTGTACCTAACTCTTTATTTTCTAATTTAATATATTTTTTTAATTTCTAAAATCATGAGATTTCTTTAATGATTTTCAAAATAGCATTTTAATCTATTAAGGAATGATATTTTTTTGAATGATTTGACAAGAATCATTATTTGATTGAGCTAATTAAGGTAAGAAATCATTCCTAATTTGTTGGGACAACTTGCACACGTTCTTTAATGTTTACCACGAATCTTGGAATGCTTGGAACAAATTGGAATAATTTAGACACTCATAGGGCTTCTTAACACAGCTTGGATTAGAGTTATTTGGCCTTGAATACTTTCCAAGCTAATTAGGGCTTGTTTAGTCCATTTATAATTAGACCATTTATAGCTTCCCTTATCTTCTTGGCTCCACCTCTTGTAACTGCGCCTCCTTGAATGCTCAATGGCTCCTTTAGAGCGTTGCTTAGGCCAGCTTGGTTCTCATCATTCCCCCACTCTTTAGAAGGATTCGTCCTCGATTCATCACCTCATCTCCGCTCACACCTTTAGAAGTCATATTGAAAATCTACAAAAGAATGTTAACAATATCTTCTCAACACCCCCTTACGTGCTTCTCTCAATTAGTGCCACTCAACCCTCATGTTTACACAATTTATATTTGCTTTATCATTACAATGTTGCTTACACAAACTCTTGTCTTTTACCACTCTTAAAATTCCTATTTTAATTCTTTACAGAACTAAATAAACCAAATCAAGGCAATTAACCTTGTAGGAATTCAAAACTGGCTAGAATGTAACAAAACAAACTTAAATAATGAAAAAGGATTATGAACAAATAGAAACTGTTGCAAAGGAATAAGAACACAACAGATTGAGGATAGGAACAAAGAAACTAAATCATAATGGTAAGGAAAATAGGGACCTTAAAGAAACAACTTGAAAAATATTATTTCTAGTAGAATAAAGATTAACAACGAATTTTTGACTAAGAATTCCTTATTAAAGAGGTATAGCTCTTGTAACGACTAAATCGACTATCCTTAATCTTTGTTTTCTTTTCTTTTTGATCGTATAACATCTTTTTTATTGCATATACAAGACCTGGAAAAATTATAACACAAGAATTGCAACAAAGATTGAACAAACGAAAAGAGAAAGTCGACAAAAAATGGGAACGACCAGGGAAAACAAAAAACAAGTGAAATGAAATGAAAACAAATGGAATGAAGAACGCACTAACTTAAGGATAACTAAACCTAATTTATACCCAAGCACTCATACCAAATGTTGTGAACCTCAAGGATGAACCTTGAAACCCAACAATCACACAATTGTAAGCAAGGAACTAAAGAAAGCTAAAAACAGGTTTAGGTGAAAAAAGACTAGACTTGATGTCTACAAAGGACACGCACCAAAGGCATAGGATAGGTTTCGAACTCCACAAGATAAATAATCTTGATAAGTTCATGAGTTCACAAAGGAACCAAAAGAGAGATTAACCTCAGTCCATCAATTATGAATTTTCTACCCCTTGAACAATACAACGCCTGCCTTTATATAGACATTAAGGTAAGAAATCATACTGAATGAATAATTTGATCAGAATCATTGTTTGATTGAGTTGATTAAGGTAAGACCTAAATAAGTTAAGAAATCATCCTAATTGAATGATTTGACCATAATAATTATTTGATTGAGCTGATTAAGGTAAGATCTGATTAAGTTAAGAAATCACCCTAATTGAATGATTTGATAAGAATAATTATTTGATTGAGCTAATTAAGGTAAGAAATAATTCCTAATTTGTTCGGATAACTTGCACACATTCTTGAATGTCTACTACGAATCTTGGAATGCTTGGAACAAATTGGAATAATTTAGACACTCTTTGGGCTTCTTAATTCAGCTTGGATTATATTTATTGGGCCTTGAATACTTTTGATGCACTCATATTTTCTTAACTTTTTATACTTTTACACTTAGTTTTTTATTCTCATTTGATGTCTAAATCATGTGGCTTACATTGATTTTATCATTTCAGGTGTTTTAGGTGTCAAGTGA
>JANZLH020000106.1:566226-581114 GCA_026770325.2 Erythroxylum fimbriatum
ACTCACTGAGTTCGCAAAACTCACCCAAAATTTGTAATTATTTTTCAGGACTCAGAAGAATACCCCGTTAGACCAACGAGAGTATACTTACAGCATACAAGGGAAGATTAGAGGTCGGGATCAGTTCGCGTCTGCATTAGTGTCAAAACATTTGTATTTTCTGAACTTTTGTACAAATGAGTAGTCAACTTGTAAAGTTAACGGACTGTAATAATTTGTATTTATGAAAAGGGTTCCCGTGGTCATACTTAATGATTTTTCGCATAGTGTCTGTCTGTGTTTTTTAAAAAATTTAATACTAAGTTTTGACTGAGCGATATAGCAAGCCACCCTCGCGGGGCACGAACTTGGATATCACCATCGATGTCGAGTTCGGGTCACGCGGGAGTGGGGTGCTACATAAAACAAGGGATAGTAAAACTCCCTGGATCTTTAAACTTTTCAGGTAACTTGTTTCACAAGATCATTGAGCATTCCTCACTTAATCTCATAGTGGCTAGCTACTCCAATTCTTCACTTAATCTCACAGTGGCTAACTATTCCAACTTCCTCTTGTTAGAAAGTATTTTCTTTAAGAATTTTGCATACTTAGGACTCTGCATAAGAGCTTCAACAAAAGGTAAATTAATATGAAGTTGTTTGAACATGATTGACCTATTTTGTGTTAGTCAATATTGTAATAAATTGTAAGCGCACAACATAGCTGTAGCTAGTACTGGCAAGTACGGGTCGATTCCATGAAGACTATGAATACTAATACTTACCCTTCCCCTATTATCTAGCCTAAGGATTATTTTAGATTTTAAATAAAATGAACATAAAAACTAAAGAAATAGGAAAGATAATGAATGCAAAGACAGAGGAATTCATTTAGAAAACTATCGTTATCAGAAATTAGTATATAGGTTTAAATCCCCTTAAACTCTTAAATATATCTTTTATCATGCAATTGTTTTGTTGATGTATTGGACTATAAAGACTCATATGGCATGCTAGGAGTTGACCTTGAGTCTACTAATAACTAATCCTAAGGTCTCTAACCGAATTACTCAGGTTAAAACTTATAAGACTGCGTTATCGATTTATGAGTCCCTCGTTTAGGTTTGACTCTAATCCGGAAGATTTATATCACCCTACCTATAAGGTTGTAATCAACTTCTTCTAATTACAGTAGATCTATTCACAATAAGATTTCTTAATCTCTACTGATAAAATCAGATTATGATCTAATATTTTAAGTTATTAGAACATAAATAAAGTATGTAATTAGATCACAATATATCAAACAACTTATCGCATTAATAAAATAATCAAATCATATCAAAGTATTAACATAAGGTTCATCTAACCTAAATACTAACTAGACGTTTAGTAACACATTATCGAACACAAAATAAAACATACAATGAAAGAAAAACAAATCGAAAACAATGGAATCATAATTCTAAATCTCCCTGATTGTATTCTATCGAATGTTCTTGCAATGTAGAAATCATCTTAATTGGAGCTCTATAGATCAAGATATGCTTAAAAAGCCTAAGTGTGCTTATACCCCATTCATGCTCTCCCAACCGACCCCTCACTTTCTCTCTAACAAAATTTTTCAAACCAACTCAAAGATACAAATTTTTATGGAGAGATAGAGACATGTTTTAGGAATCTATTGGTTCAAGAATCACTTCATTTGGAGGTCGGATGAGGAAGTTATGCCCTAAAGAATAGAATATGTTTATACCCTCAATCAATTTGTACTTATTTTGGTGCGATTGCCATAACTTTCAATATAGATGTTAAACTGAGTTTGTTCTTAGATGATTTGAAAGACGACTTCTAGATCTACAACTTTGATGAAGACCAAAAAGTGAGATTTTGCCTCTAAAAGGGTCAAAATCATGATTTACTGTAGCTGTCCCGTGAATATCCGTTAAACGGACATACATGTCCGTCTAACGGACATAAGCGGGCTTGGGAGACAAACTTCACCCGAGAAGGTCCGTTTAACGGACATTTGAATTTTGATGAATCTTTTAATGATTTCTTCCTATCTTTCACTTCCCTAGACCAAAATCATCCCTTTTGGACGTTCTCCATATTTGGAATTCTATCTTAAAGTCTTCTCCTTTCATTGGCCGCCAAAAACGTCGTTGTATATTTTGTATATTAAAAACTAGGATTTTGGGGACTTACATTGATTGGCACACAACCGTGTATTAGACTGTGTATATCCAAAAAATCCTAAAATTGAGGAAGTGCATGGGTGTGTAAACGTGCACAGTCATGCACTCCTTCAAGATTGTTGATTTTCTGTTTTACGCCACATTTTCACTCAAATATATGATAAAAGTATAAAATATCAAGAAAAATACATCAAATATGGGTGGTAAAATATAGTCAAATATCCATCTATCATAACAATTCAAGGAATTTACCAAATTGCTCATCCATACAATCTTTCTTCAACTTTGCTGGTTATGGGATGGTGGGAAAAAGTCCTTTTAAGTTTTAGAGGTGCCCTATATCTTTATCCTTTCTTTAACTCTTCTTGCTATTCTCGTCCTCACTTTGGATCTTGCTATCTGCTTGCAATTCCTTTATGCTCCTAAAGGTGACTACCTTCACATGTTTGTTAGGATTTGTCTTTGCGATACTAGGAGAATTCCCCTGTGGTATTTTAGATAATGTCTTTTCCAATTGGTTGATCTGAACCTACAAGTTACATATAAAAGCCTCTGTTCTCTAATGTCTCGTGTCTAATTCTTGAACAAACTGGACAATTATCTTTTTCATAGTAGGCTTCTTAGCTTGAGGTGCATGTTGCTAAAATCATAGAAGAGGGTTATTAGTTCCTTGCACTTAATTTCTCTAAAAGAAATTGGGGCGATTCTTCCATATCGGATTATATGTGTTGCTTTATGGATTGTTTTGGGGTCTAGGAATATTCCCCATATAATCCAAATGCTTGGGTTGTACTGTTTGGTAGTTTTGACCTGAATGTTTAAGCCTGCACACCTTAAACTACATAACTTGACCTTGTAGATTCATCATCAGTCTATCAATTTTCTTGCTTAGCGCTTCCACCTGGTTTTCCAACTTCACCATTGTGCCGACTTTAGTAATTCTTCTCAAGTAGTAGCATGCTTAAGGAAATGAACAAATTATACCTATGTTTAATTCCTAACTTAACTCCATATGCATAATTGGTTTTCACCCAATCTCTTGCTATAATAATGTGCAAGCTTGTTTCCAATATTCTAGTGAGAATGTTTAAGAATTCTCTAAACATCGATATAACTTAGGGAGCCTTTATTCCAGGCAGATCTATGTCTAATAACATCTTACTAGTGCAAGAGCTACTGAAGGAATACAATTCCAGAAGAGCAATTAGGAGTTATGCAATGAAGATTGAATTTTCCAAGGCTTTTGACTCTCTAAACTGGAACTATATCCACGTATATCTTCATTCCTTTGGTTTTCCTTCCAAGTTTATTAACTAGCTTTATTCTTGTTCCTAATAACCTACTATTGCTTTCTCATCTCCCTCCAAGATCTTCACAAAAGCCAACGGAATCAAGCAAGGGGACCCAATTCCCCCTTATCTATTCACTTTGGTAATAGAAGTATTAGCTAGTATGATCAATCACAACATAAATAGAAATCATGGATTGTCTTTCATAGCAAATGTAAGGAGATTAAGGTCACAGAATTAGCATTTGCAGATGACTTACTTTTGTTATATGGTGTTAGTCCCTTTTCCCTAAGGCTTATGGAGAATGTTTTGAAGGATTTATCTAACATTTCAAGGCTGAAAGTTCACAAGCAGAAGAGTAATCTATATTTCCAACGATGATAAGAATCCTTAGAGATTGAACTCTATTTCAGGTTTAAGTTTGGATCATTTATCTTTCAAATATTTAGGAGTGCATATTGCTTCAAAGAATCCTATGTTTGATGAATTTTATCCCTTTTTAAAGATGTTCAAAAGGAAAATAAACTCTTATCAGAATGAGCTTCTGTCTAATACTAGAAGATTACATCCAATTTCCTCAGTTTTGAGAAAGCTGCACACAAATTGGAGCTCACATCTTCTCTTACCTAGGAGGTTGAACAAAGAAATAAAAAAATGCATAAAGAATTTCCTATGGACTGGAAAATCTTTTTGTGCTAGAGGATCCAAGATTAAATGGCATGATGGCCAACTAGTGTCCTTACAATTGATATAGAACATGCTTGTTGCCCAAAGGATTTATAGATTGCATAATTATAAAGAGGCATTATGTTCCAAAAGGGCGAATGAATTCTATCTTAATGAAAACTGCTTCTAGTTATTGAAGATTGATAAAGCACACTTTTGGACTTTCATACAAATGCTAAGGAAGAGAGATCAGGTTTATTCACATATTAAAACCATTGTAGGAAATAGGAATTCTTCCAAATTTTGGTTTGATAATTAGACTAATTATAGTCCATTAAGTGAAAAGGCTTCCCTGTGTCAAGTAAGATCAAGAATTCCTCTCAATTCTAGAGTTAACACTATGTTGCAGGTAGTTAACTATAGTTGTAATTTTAGAGGAGATAATTACTACCCTAGCAACAAACCAAACACAATAGAGGAGCACAAAGTTATTTGGCTAAGTGACAGCTCTAATAACTTTACAAATTCCTCTTGTCTAAAGCATTTTAGGCCCCATTCTCCAAGATAGAGATGACAATGGGTTAGACTAGGCTGAGATTGCCCATACTCGAGCTCGACCCAAAAATTTAAACTCAGGGCTAAGCTCATCTTGAAGCTCAATCACGCTTTAAACACATGGTGCGAGACTTAATTAGGCCTAGTTTGACTTGATCTTTCGTTTTTTAATTTAAAATTAAAAAAAGATGTCATTTTGCATAAAATGGCGCTAATATTTGAAGCCTCTTTCATTTCTTGGAATGTTGCCAAACATAGATTGATTACCAAGGACAAGCTTCATGAATCACTGATAGAATTTGTGTATTATGCAAGACAGCTACAGAGACAATTCGTCATCTCTTCTTTCGACGTCAATTCTCCAACACTATTTGGTCCATAATTTAGAACATGCTCAATCTATATTTTGGTGAATCTGATTGGAGGGAAATACTAAAATGGGCTAATGATATGATTAGGAGGATAAGACAACTCCTTGCTCAGGACGTCCATCAATTGATGTATTTATTCAATCTGGAGAGAAAGAAAACATAGATTGTTTAGAGGACATGCATTAGAGAAGCTTGTGGTTGCTCACAACACTAATTGCTGGATCAAGGAAGTTTTATATGCTCACAAAACTTATTTAGATGCTAGCTCTTCAATGAGGACTAGATGTCACATTTGAGATAAGGAACCTTTGATTTTGTTGTTTTGTGGAAAGTAGATGTACTGCACAATCAGCCTAGTTAGGCTCTGACAGTTGTTAGAAAAATAAAGCTTCCATTGTAATCTCATCCTTTTAAAGTATTGATCAATGTTCTTTAATTTTCAAAAAACAATTATTTGAATGATAAAAGTTTTTTCTAAGATTCTTTATAAAAACGTATTTAAATTTAGGAAAAAAGCATGTATAGATATAAGCGATTTGACTTCACATACCAAATTATGTCTGTTACCTAGCTTTGAAGATAGGTAAATAGTTTACTAATTCAACAAAATGAGAATTTATTTTGTCTTTCTCACGTGCTTAAGCAAACCAAAATAAGAATGTCTATTATTCACAAAATAACTAAGAAAGACGAAATGCAACATACCAGTGTAAATCAATCGCTTTCAAAACCTCAATGCTATATTAGATATTTAACATAATCACCTCACTCTTACAGTAAATCAGGTCTGCAAGTACGAAATGAAAGTTTGCATTTATACAAGTACCAACAAGTTATACCTTTTATATATATGGTATAATTTTAGTGATTGTGATCTCATTTAGAAACTAGTAAGCTATTCAGAAAACCAAATTGTTTAAACAATTAAAACCATATGATTTTCTTTTAGGAATAAATAAGATGAGGAAAGAGTAACTAAAAAATTATGGCACATCACCATTAACTAAAACAATTTTGTCTATTAAAGAAAAAAAATGAAAATTCTTTCTATTTTTATAAGAATGCCAAAAATAAGATTTCATTAAAAAAATGGAGACTAGTTCTTTTCATAATCATCTTGAATCATTGGTCTCTACTACCTACATTTAATTTCCTATCACAATCAAATTACATAATTAGAATGAAAATGACATATTTTACCATCTTCCCTACATTATTTAGCTACAACCTGAGTTCCACTACATCACCATCTTTGAGTTCTGTATTTGGCAATACAAGCTGACCATTAACCACTATCAGCTTTCCTTCTAGCCCTACTCTTCTAGCAGCATCTGCTGCGGTGCTGCCATTACTTAACCTCATTATTTCACCATGAGGCCAACAAACAATCACCACCTCACCAAGGGTAACTGAATTAGGATTGGCATAGGACTCACTTTCTGACTTTAGGCATCCAAGATTCGATTCAGAGCGTAGTTGCTCCTCCCAACGAAGCATTGTTCTCAACAAACGCACCTAAAATATTAATGTGAAATTTACAGATGATATATCGTTAGGTGTAACCAATCCATCCCTACAAATTAACATCATATGTTTTATTTGCAAGAATAAGTACACATTACATGATGCCGATGAATGTATACAAAAAATTATATTAACTGTAACAATCCTTTCGTGACTCCTTTTGGTAGTTGAGAAAGAAAGCATCAATAAACAGTTAGGTGTCCCTTTAAAGTAATGGATAGATGGCATGATCAACTCTTCACTTATGCAAATGTGGGTTCTAAACTCACTATTACAGTCCAAAACATTTTCTGACGACTTCATGACTAACTCCAAACATATTTAAATGAAACAACAACTAATAATCATATATAGAAGATTCAAGTTACAAACTATATAACTATGTTAGGACCAAAATGTATCACAACAGTGAAAGAACTATCATGTATTTTGCATCTCTCTCCACCAATAACTAAATAGAGCACCATTAAAATTAAAAAGATCTGTGCTAAGAAAATGATTGTATGCTAACCTTGTTGTTGATGCTAGCTTCTACAGAAGTGGAAGCAACAGAGCCTACACTTGGCCTAAAGGAAATGGAATCAACAGGTTTGCCCTCAAAAACAGCAGATACAACATCCCAATAGTCAGATTCCTCTTGCTCCGTTAATTCAATTATCTGGATGAAGGTTGGTAGCAAGCGCTCAAATTGGTCTTGCTGCATGGCAACCGTCATTCATTAAACTCTTCTAGGGGGTCTATTTTACAAAATATGAAGCTTAATTTTCAAAAAGAAAAAATCTAAAGCTTACTTTAGGTGCATGATTAAAAAAAAGGATAAGATAGTCTACGAAGATTCTTAGTGCCTGTTAGGATCAATAACAATAAACCTAGAATATGGAGAGTGTACTCGAGGAGGAAGAGAGAGGGGCTGTGGGTAATGACGCACAAGTTAGTAGTGTGAGGGAGCAGAATGGGTACAAGGTGGGGAAAAATAACTGAATGTACGGGTTGGGTAGCTAAGTAGGGGGGCAGAGAGAGAAAACGATTATTCAGTCAGTTAGAAGAAAGAACATTGTAGACAGAGAGAAATCATTCTCTCTGAGGAGCTTATTCAGCTCTGGTTAGAAGGCGTTCATGAGAATCACCTTGTAATAGCAGTATACTTCCTCTATTATCAATCATCAATATAATACAACTCTAGTGTATTTAACAGTGCCTGAAAGTTATAGCTTACTTAACATGAATGGGAAAAAATAGTATGCTTGAAACAAAATGAAATAAAATATTATTAAGTACTTTGTTTTCATTCATTTCATATTTTCTTTTGTTTGTTTTTTACTAAAATGAAATATATTAATTGTAACATCACCAAATTCCAAACAGACTTTCAATTCCTTTTGACAATTTTGTTGCTTGTTCAAATGCTATCATAAATAAACTCGACGTATAAGTTCCTAATGCACATACCTTATGGTACATACCGTCTCGACAAAGTGTATACTTCTCAAGGAACGTACACCAATCTCCATGTCCTGGTTCACACCACCATTCATCCGAGACCTGAAAATCCAGATAGGCAACACATAAAATTTCAACAACTAATCCTACCAATAGTTCTCATTTTCCCTCAACCACTTTATTTTGTCAGCAGAATATCACAACAAAGAACTTCGTGAAATAGGGAGTAACTATTTTGCATATTAGAATCAAACGCCCAAAAGTGATTTTACCAACAATGTAAGTTAAGCATGACAACAAAAAGAACTTTTAGCCACAAAAATTGTCTCCTCTCAGTGAAAATTCTAATCTTATGTACAGAATACAAGCTGAATTTCAATCCTTAACAATATCTAAACTCCCATATGCTATTTACAACTAATAGATTCTACTTATAAAAAGATTTTCAAATCTATAATAAAAGGCACAAAATCTGCCTAAGACAGGCTTGCATCAAATCTTCCTAATGTTTGAGATAGGCAGAAAATGATAGAGAAATATTTCACCACACTTAACAGCCTTGCAAGTCTATTTATATAGAATTCCTACCCTTATAAGGAAACCCTAAAAAAATATATAATATGATAACTCTAATATAAGCAGAGACAACCATAATATAGGTAATAATATAGCCATAAAATAAACAATTATACAGCTGTAAAACATATTAAAGATTCAAAAAATATAGCTGTCAAAACTCCCCAAGGTGGTGCATGAATATCTCGCATGTCCATTTTGCAGACTAAGTCATGAAATGGTTTATTACTAAGCCCTTCGATAAAAATTTAAGCTAGCTAACCTGCTGAAACCACAAGAGAAATGTTCAACAATAATAATAGCAACCTTGTTATCAAAGGATAAGACAAAGTTATCTCTTTACAATTGTGGTTCCTGCATTAACTTCTAAAGCCACAACAGTTCACAATACTTTGAGCTATTCAGCTTCAGCGTTTGATCTAGTTTGTTTCTTGCTTCTCCAAGTAACTATTTTTTCTCCTTGAAATCTGCAGTATCCAGTAGCAAATCTCCTACCACTGAAGGAACCATCCCAATCTGCATTTGTAAAACCTTCTATCTTAAGATAACCATGCTTTGAGAAAAATAACCCCTTTCCATCAGCAGCTTTTAAATATCTCAAAATATGAAAGTCATCAACAGGATGTGATTCAGGATGGTCATGCATAAATTAGTTCACCATGCTTATTAAATAGGCTATATCTGGTTTAGTATGGGAAAGATAAATCAATTTCCCAACAAACCTTTGTAACCTGCCAACATCAACCGCCCTAACTACCCTTGTAATTTATGATTGGAAATAATCGGTGAATCTGTTGGATTACATCCCAACATGCATGTTTCCTTGAGAAGATCCAAATGTATTTCCTTTGAGAGATAAAGATCCTTTTATCAAGCCTTGCAACTTCAACTTCAAGAAAATATCTCAGCTGACCCAAATCCTAAATATTAGCCTTATGGTTATTTCCTACAAACAATCCTTTGTCACCACAATATAGTGATCTTACCATTGTGGCACTTGATGAACAAGGTATAAACAACATTACTTCGATGATACCAAAATGAAATCATTTGTTTACTCAATGTGTCAAACTATGCTCTAGGAGACTTGATGTGAGCACCATCACGGGACTTTGTGAGCGAACTGAAGCCAAAGATGAGCTAGTAATGTCGAAGGAACCAATAACAAAATCAAGAATTAAGAAGTTCAAAGAAGCTCTTCAATCCTACATGTGTCGAATTGTAGATGACACGGAATCTTAAAAGACAATAAGGGCCCAATGGCATCATAACTAATCAAGTTGGACGGAATGGGCGAAAAAGCTTTCGTTGTTGTTTAATTAATTATTTTATGTTAGAAGCATAACTTTCGGCAGCCCACTATGTGTGTCGTGGGCTTGCTTAAATCTCTTAGGTTTAATGGGCTGTATTTTAGAAATATTAATTTGGACTTTAATTATTTTGATGAAAGGCCCATGTTTAAAAGTCTTTTATGTAGTTAGGATTTCTTTCTTTTCAAGGGATATAAATATATCGTAATAAACATTGTTTAGGGTTAGATTGGATGAATAATGAATTCTTTACGGGAGGATTTTCTTGTCTTCTTCTATTACATCATCATCATAATCATCATACCCCGAAGTTCCGCAGTGAAGCGGGATATGGGGAGGTTTGATAATACACAGCCTTACCCCTACATAGTAGAGAGGTTGTTTCCGGTAGACTCACATGTAGATGTGACAGGATAATAATGAAAAAAAAATCTTACGCCCCTACAAAGACTTATCTTCTCGTTGCTAGTTACACTAGGAATCTACACTGAGCGACCCTGAAGATATGACAATCCTACTGTTTGATACGTCCATCGTAGTAATGTTCCCTCCTAAAAAAAAGATTGGACTTCCTATGCAGTAAGGGTGAGGTGCAAGGACTCTAAATTATGTTGTTTCTTATTCGATCCCGCCAGACTTTCCTAATTCTAGCCATTGCCTCAATAAGGGCCAACTCTGATATATCTTTCTTTCACTTCCCTCCAGGTCTTGTAAGGCCTCCCTTTTCTCCCTTGTAGCCACTAAGGTTTATCTGCTCACAGCGTCGTACCGGAGCATCCAAGGGCATCTTGCACACATGCCAAAACTACCTAAGTCTTTTCTCCCTCAACTTGTCAGCAATACTAGCCACCTATACTCTGTCTCTCACTGCCCTATTCCGTATCCTATCTCTTTTGGTAATGTCACGCATCCACCTAAGTATACGCATTTCTACTATCAACAACTGTCGCATATGCCTACGCTTTGTAGGCCAGCACTCTACACCATATAACATTGTTGGCCGAATCACCATTCTATAGAACTTCCCTTTGAGTTTTAAAGGGACCTTCTTAACACATAAACACCTGATGCACTCCGCCATTTGACCCACCCAGATCGAATACAATGTACTATATCGTTATCGATGCTACCATCTCTCTGAATGATAGATCCGAGGTATTTAAAACTCGATTTGTGTGGTATGATGTCAGTACCAATTGCTACCGCTGCCTCGTGTACCATTTGGCTACCCAAAAAGTTACATTCTAAATACTCCGTCTTGGACCTTCTCATTTTGAAACCTTTTGATTCTAACGCTTCTCTCCAATGTTCTAACTTGGCATTGACGCCCTCCTTGGTCTCATCCACCAAGACAATATTGTCAGCAAATAACATACACCAAGGTACCTTTCCTTCAATGTTTTTGGCAAGTTCATCTAACACTAAAGTGAACAAAAAAGGGCTTAAGGCTGAGCTTTGGTATAGTCCAACACTAACAGAGAACGCTTCCGTGTCGCCTCCTATCGTCCTTACGCTAGTCAATGCTCCTTCATACATATCCCTAATCACTCTTATATAAGTCCTAGGAATGCCCATTGCCTCCAAACACCTCCATATGAGTTCGCGCAGAACCCTGTCATACGCCTTCTCCAAATCTACAAAAACTATATCCAAATCCTGTCTTTGTTCCCTGTAGCATTCCATCAGTCTTCGAAGTAGATGTATTGCTTCTGTCGTGGACCTACCAGGCATAAATCCGAATTGGTTGTCCGATATAGAAGCAGCTCTCCGGATTCTCCTTTCAATTACCTTCTCCCACAACTTCATGGTATGACTTAATACTTTAATGCCTCGATAATTGTGACATTGTTCGATGTCTCCTTTGGCCTCGTATAAGGGGATTAACCTACTCAATCTGCATTTATCCGACATCTTGGCTGACTCGAGGATCACATTAAAGAGCTAAACTAACCACTCAATACTGACAACTCCTAAACGCTTCCATACCTCTATAAGGATCTCATCTGGCCCTACGACCCGTCTACTCTCCATCCCCCTCAAAACCTTTGTAATTTCTCCCCTTGTGATCCTCCCCCATGAGTACCAATTTAGAAATTGTGCCGACACGGGGTGTTCCCCTAACTCTATGTTGACCAAAATATCCTCGTTATAAAGGCCATAAAAGTATCTCTGCTACCTCCTTTTGATGGCTTGGGCCTCTGTGAATACCTGTCCTACTTTGTCATGGATACAACAGACTTGGTTGAAATCCTCCGTCTCACGTGCCCTAGCTCTTGCTATCTTGAAAATTCTTTGTGCTCCTTTCACCGTATCCAAATCCCTGTACATATTCTCGTAGGCTTCTCCTTTAGCCACTGAGATAGTCTTCTTTGCCTTCTGTTTTGCCAGTCTATACCTTACTCTATTAGTTACCCGATCCTCCTCTGTTGCATTTGCCAACAGAGCTTTAAAAGCTCTCTTTTTCTCCTTTACCGTCCCCTAGACCTTGTCTGACTACCACCAGGACTCCATCCGCCCCCTCCCCTGTCTTTTAGAAACCCCAAGAGTTTTGTGGCGGTCTCTCAAACTATGGGAGCTACTCCCCGCCACATCCAATTCGCATCCCCACTCACATCCCATGTTGTATTAAACTAAACCTGAGTCCTAAAATGTTCCACCATGTCCCCTTCTAGTCTCCACCATTTGACTTTGTGAAATCGCTCGGTGAATTGCTGTGCCATCCATCCCTTAATCCCTAGATCCAAAAGTAACAATTTATGTTGGGTTGATAGGCATGAGGCCGGAAGTACTTTGCAATCCTTGCACCATGATCTAGCTCTTGTCTTGACATGGAGATAATCAATTTGTCTTTATACTTTTGAATTAAACTTGAGCTACATTGTACAATTTTTTCACAAATTGCAAAAAACTTGATTGTACTATAAATGTTTATAAATTAGCATCTACTTAGCATGCCCAAGTGAGAAGAAGAAAGATGAAAGTAGCTTAACCTTTTTGTATAACCTTGCATAAGCTTCCCATCGTTTCACTTGTAAGGAAGATCTTCTGTTTGCAACTGCTTCAGAAGCTGCCAAACCAGAGCTCACAGCGACAAGCAATTCTCTTCCACCATTATCCACTCTGAAGTCAGATTTTCAAACAGTTAGAAAATAAAAGATTTAGTTTGATTTCCTTTCTTAATTTCTAGTTGTTTCTATTTTTGAATAAAGGACCCAAATCCCTAAATTGGGGTTAAGGATCCTTAGAAATAAGGTAGTGTATATTTGAGTTACTCTTTTTAGATTATTTTGGTTTTATTAGTCTTTTCCAAGGGTAGAAAGTATCCTATAAATTCAATGTATTCTATCATAAATAAAAATGAGAAAATAAAGTTTTCCTAAAAAATCCTACGTGGTATCAAAGCCATAGGGTTCAAATATGAAAAATGGCAAAGACTGCCATGACTGGTGAGCAGAACCCAAAACACATCAGAGGTTACCTCTGAAACAAACCCAAACAGCTCTCTCTATACTGGTGTTGATACTATAAACACCAATTCTTATTTACAAATTTTCGTTCAAAAACTGAACAGAAGAAACTACCTTGAGTGGTCTCAGTCCGTCAAACTTGTACTTGAAGGCAGAGGAAAGCTCGGGTACATAACTAGGGAAGAGAAGCAACCAGAAGAAAAGGAGCCTGGCTTAAAAAGATGGAGGGCAGAAAATTTCTTAGTAACAGCATGGCTTCTAAATTCGATGGAGGCAACAATTGCAAAGCCGAACATGTTCCTGCTAATAGCCAAAGCAGTGTGGGACTCCATCTGGCAAATGTACTCATACTTGGAGAATTCTTCACAGATTTTTGAATTAAAATCAAGGCTTTCGCAATCCAAGCAAGGAGATCGTGAGATTACTGTGTATTACAATGAGATGTTGGCTCTTTGGTTGGAACTAGATCAACGTTATGAAGATGAATGGGAGAATCCAAATGATTGTGCAAGGTATAAGAAAAGAGAAGAGAATGATCGTGTCTATATGTTCCTTGCATGAGTAAATAGGAGCTTAAATGAGGTAAAGGGAAGAATTCTTGGCCGAAAACCACTTCCCTCAATTCATGAGGTTTTTTCGGAGTTATGGCAAGAAGAAAACAAAAGGAGAATCATGCTCAGCAATGTTGCACCACCAACCAAGGCTGAGAACTCAGCTCTTGTCTGCCGAAACTCAGGAGGAATTGATGAAGACGGAGAAAGGAATTATCGGCCATGGTGTGATCTTTGTAGAAAACCATGGCACACTAAAGAAACATGCTATTCATGGGAAGCGAGCACATTTAAAGAAAAAACAAGAAAGGAATGGCAGGGCACTTCAAACCGCAACTGATGATTCTCAAGAGCAACCAATCCACTCGAATGAGCAACCTTTCACAAAGGAACAGTTGGAGCATCTGCACAAACTTTTTAAACCTCCACAATTCTCTGTTACTCCTTCATGTTCTCTTGTAGCCCAAGGTAATTATTGTGTTACAGCCCTCTCCAGTTTTGGTCTTTCTCCTAGTCTTTAGATTATAGATTCCAGAGCAACAGATCAGATAACAAATTGCTCCCAACTGTTCTCATCATATAATCCATGTGCACGAAACAAAAAAATTAAGATTGCTGATGGATCTTTTTTTACAACAGCCGGGATTGGTTCAATCAAAGTTTCCCCGCTTATAACTCTTTGTAATGTACTTCATGTTCCAAAATTGTCTTGTAACCTTCTTTCTATCAGTAAAATAACCCGTGATCTAAAGTGTCAAGCTAATTTGCATCCAACTCAATGTGAGTTTCAGGAAACGGCCTCGAGGAGGATTATTGGCAATGCTAGGGAAAAAGGAGGAAAGTATTTCTTTGAAGATGGAACAATCCTAGGTAAACTACCAGTCAGTAGTTTATGCTTTGAATCTGAATTTTCTTCTAGTAATCATGAAATAATGCTATGGCACTATAGACTTGGTCATCCA
>JANZLH020000107.1:72996-87085 GCA_026770325.2 Erythroxylum fimbriatum
ATTGGGCAGTAGCTAACTCCTCTTCTCTATCACGTGCAAGTTGCTGTTTGCGTCTTCTGGCATAGACCTGTAAAGGTCGTGGGTTTGTATCAGAATTACCTTTAATTATTGTCTTTGGTTGTGTGAAGTTTATAAGTAATTTTTGGAGAACTTTATGGAAAACATTGAACACTAAGCTTTAATTTCTAAATTCTTTTCATCCTAAAACCTATGGATAAATGGAGGTGGTGAATAGAAACTTGGGGGACTTGTTAAGTTGTTTGGTTAGAGACAATGTGAAAAATTGAGACCTAATTCTTCCTATGACAGAATTTGCATACAATAGTTCTATAAATAGGTCAACTGGTAAGTCCTTTTGAGATAGTCTAGGGAGTTCAACCAAAGAAGCTTATTGACCTAGTGCCTTTACCATAAACAACACAAGCTAGTATCGAAGCTAGAGGCTTGACACAACACATGAAGGACATCTTTGATGACGTACAGTGAAAGATAATAACTAGCAACTTGTCATATAAAGAACATGCTCATTAGCATCATCATTTGGTGGAATTCAATGAAGGGGATATGGTGATGTTAGGATTCATCCAAAGCATTTTTCAAACAAAAATATATAAGAAACTTTATTCACGTAATGCTGGATCTTGTAAGATCATTAATAAGATAAGTACTATTGCTTATGTTTAGAATTAGTTTTAGAATTATCAAGTGACATGGGAAATAGTCTTATTTTTAATTTTGCAGACTTAACTATTTATCATGGATATGATGATATGCAATCTCTTACAGCTGTGAGAATTCCAACCATTCTCCATCTTAAAGAGGAGATAGAGGTTATTCTTGACGAATAAATCGTAGCCACAAGAGATGGAGGATATGGACAATTTCTTGACAAGTAGAAAGGAAGATTGATTTTTAACAATACTTGGATTTTAGAAGTTGAATCCAAACTTATATAATCAGTATTTATCAAATTTACATCGAGGATGACTTCAGACAAGCCAAGGAGAATTGATGCAAAATAATTTAAAGTCTAAAAGAAATAAAAGAGGAAAGATTAGTCAACTACAAGCTTTAATTTGGTGGGATGAGGATTGAGAATTGAGTTGACATTAAAGAATAGAGCTGAAATTTAGATTGTGTTGGGATTTCTTATTAGATAGGAAGTAGTATTTAAGTTAAATATGTTGTTTTATTTTAGATATGCTATCCTAATTATTTAATACTTATAGATTTTTTATTAGAATAATATTTAAATTTGTTAGAAATCCTTTCCTATTATAATAAAGGTTCTAAAAACTTCTCTAAAAGGTTCTAAAAACTTCTCTATAAATATGTGTATATTATGTCCTTCATTGACAAGCAATTTGAAAATTTTCTTACAAACTTGAGCTTTCAACTAGGTGTTGTGATGCTTTTTTCTAAGAGTGATTCTAAGACCCTATGAGTGATTCCTTCATTATTTGTGTTCCTCACTAAATTCTAGTAAACCTAGCATAAATTCCACCCATCTTAAACTTAAATTTCAGCCATATTAAACTTTGAAATTCTAAACCTAAATTTCTACCAATTAAACCTAAAAACCAAACTATACCGAATCTGAAGTTTCAACATTCCTAAGTCGAAATCCAGATCTAAAACTTTTTTTTTCGAAAATTAACAAATTTCATTAAATAAATATAAATACAGGCTAGAGTGCAAAAATTCTAGAAGAATCCAAAAGATCTAAATTACATAGAGTTATGGTTCCTAGTAATCGACTATATCTTGAAATCTAAGGGATGCTGATGAGACCACATAAACCAGTGTTACTCCAATCCTCGTCTTCTCTTCATACTACTCGTCAGATTTGCTGCTATTCCTCTTGCTAACATGGCCAATCTGTAGTGCAGAAAAATGTCCTAAAATACCATCTCAACACTTCTACTTTCTTGTTTGAAAACTTTGCAATTATGCTCTTTCTAGATGTAGTACACCAAAACTACCTCGCTTAACTTAATTGCTTTGAGATCAGCTGCATTATGCACTCTAAGTTTCCCCAACCAAGCAATAGGTTCACTCCAAGAGTCCATTGGTTTGTCCATGTTGAGAATAAGCTGCATTCGGCTCTATACTTGTCTAATATACCTGCATCTAATCATCAAATGTTCCAAACTTTCCAGTTCAGTATTACATCACTCATAGTTCAATGTATTGATGGAGAACTTGATCTTAACCCTTGTAAGCAACCCTCTATTGATTCTCATCCATAAGATGTACTAGTTAGCAGTTGATTATACTTTTCCACCAGTGAAGATTCTTGTTTTCTTAGTTGCAAATCTTTTGGTCTATCCAATATTCTTTTCTGACATTTCATTAGCTCCTCCAAAGCATCAACTTTAACTTTTAAATCTGGTTGAAATGTTTTTCTGCTGAATAGTTTCAGTCTATTTTGCAAGGCTTTCAGCTTCATGTTGAACTAGTACCCCTTTGAACCTAGAATTGCCCGTTGCATTTCCTATTTGAGTATGTTTCTGAATTCAGGATTGTCCATCAAGTGATTGAATATCCTAAATGGGCTTTTCCTCTTCCTATTACTTGTTAGCAATTTCACTACTATTGGATTGTGATCTAATACACTTGGATCATCAAACAAAGCACTACTTGTTGAGTATTTCTCTATCCACTTGTCATTAACCATACATCTGTCCAATTTTCTCAGCAAAAACCATTCCTCGGATTGCTTATTGTTTCAGGTATAAGAGTTACCATACCATTTCAGATCAGCCAAATCTGTCATCTCCACCATCTCTTGAAGTTCTCGACAATCTGCTTGTTTCCAACTTCTCCCACCCCTTGATTCTTCTGACTTGAGAGTACATTTATAATCTCTGAAAACTGTTCATGACAGACTCATGATATTGCTAGTTTTCTCCAACTCATGCCAAGCATGTAGTCTCTGGAACTTATGATTGGCCGCATACAACACTGTAATTGCAATCATAGACCCAGTGAGACATCACAATGATCAACTGAGATCATTTTCAATATACTTCACTACGTCCACTTTCTGAGGATTGAAGCCGATTATAACTCTCCCATTGAAATGGTGATCATGATTACTCATTACCCTCCATCCTTTGTCTAGGAACCATAAACTCTTCTCCAGTTGCTCCCTCTTTATTTTGGTTTCTAATAAACCAACAAAATCTAACTTGCTGTTCTTGATAAACTTCTTAACCGCAAGTTGTTTATTTAGGCTATTAAGGCCTCTAACATTCCATACTGCTACCTTAATCATTTTATACTTCCTATTCAAACTCAGGGATATAGATGTTGGGTCACTCTTGGTACCAAAAGCTTCCTCCCTTTCCATCACTGGAGTGGCGATTGTCCCTTCTCCCTGTCCTACTTCCTTATCCTCAATTGTCAGTGGTACATGTACCATCGGAACAGTACTTGCCAAATTCATCACTTGTTTCCCATTTCTTTATCCTTGATTAGCCCCCACTATTTGTGCTCCAATCCTAGCCATATTGTACTCCGCCTGATTCTTTCCCTGTTGCCCATGTCCGATCACTTGATTCTCCTCCTGAGTCAAATTCTGGAGAACCTGCACTTCAATTGGTGTATCTCCTTCTGCTAGGATGCCCTTCTCTTGGCTTGGACATGCCTCAGTCATCTACTTCCCCTCTTGCTTCTCTTTTCTTTTCCTAACCTGCTTCTCTTTTTTCATCTTCGATTTCCACATATATGTTACTCCTATTGAATCCTCTACATGATCTCCTTTCTCATCTAGCTTCATGATTCTTAGGATATCTGGAAGCTTCATTGATATATTAACATCTATACAAACTCTAGCAAACCCAATCCTCTTCATTAAGGCAATATTCTCATCTAATCCTAAAGGTTTTCCAATCTTGCTAGCAATATAACTCATACCTTCTGCAGACCAATACTCCAAGGGAACCTTGTGAATATTCACCCATAAAGGTACTGAATTAAGCCTGCTTCTGTCCAAGGTAACTCTAGGCTGCCACTTCTTAATCAGAATAGGATGGCCCATTATGTGCCATGACCCTGCTTCCAACAGTTTTTGTGCATTCCCTTCAGTGTTGAATTTGAATACAAAGAGTTCATCTTCGTTTACCATTGTATTCACCAATCGCTTGTTCCTCCATACAACATTTGCCAACTTGCTAACAGTTTGGCAAAGGAATTCCAAGACTGCCATTATTTTTATCCATGACAGTTAGCATCGTATTGTGACTGCATCCTGTATACCAAGAGTTATACATTTTTCTGTTTTATGAAAATACATTTATGCTAGTTTATCTTTATTGGCTGTTTCCAATGAACTTGTACACAAGGAATTAATTAGTAGACAAAGAAATCGAGCTGATCTTGTTCTTGACTAGTTAGTTTAGATGCTGTTGATTATTGGTCTCCTTTGTTCACTGCTCTCAATTTCATTTCAAGGACAGGGAAGACATTAATAGCCAAGACTTTGGCCCGATTTGTTAATGTCCCCTTCGTTATTGCCGATGCAACTACATTGACTCAGGCAAGTTGTTGGAATTCATTACATATTTGTATCTGATCTTATGAGATGTTTTGCGTATTTGATTTTCTTAATCTTTGGGTTGATTTCAAATAGTTTGAAGAATCATGGAATAAGAAGGTGAACCATTGTTTGAATTGGTGGGGGATGAGGGGAGGGTGGAATTGGACTGTTTTATTTAGTAAACCAGATGTTGTGATATATTTTTCTTGTTTCTTTGCGTGGACTTCATGGTACAGTAGGGGGGTGTCCTTGTTTTTTCATTGAGTTAAATTTAACTGCTTTTTAAAAAAATTTTAAAATGAGTCTTGAAACTGAAAATAAAATGATTGGGGGACTGGGTAGTATTATACAACTCAGTGAAAAACTTTAACTGTTTCATCTAGTTAAATATAGTTTTGGCATTGGTCTTTTGCTTTTTAAACTATTGATATTGCCTTTTGTTGAGACCTGTTTGTTGCCTGCTTTAAGCATGATGGGTTTAGTTCTCCTTTGGTTTTATGTTGACTTGAAGTTATTATTTCTGTGATGAAATAAGAATAAGTTTCACCCCCGTCCTATCTTGTTCAAAACTCTGTAATGTTGGTTACTGAAATACAATTGTTTTGTTCTTTTATCTTTTAACATGGAATGGACATGATTTTATTTCACCCAATGTCATCGTAAGTCCCTTTAAAATCTCTTTCCTTAACTCAATGCACAAACAACATACACACAAGTTTGCATTAGAGAATTCTGTTGCAATATTATCAGTTGATCTGCTTCGTGATTTTATCTCCTCAGGTCTATTCATAACATTTAGCTACCTGTTTTTATTACTAGAGTCTTGATCATTTTGTTATGATTACCACAAAATGCTACATGCAGGCAGGTTATGTGGGGGAAGATGTGGAGTCCATACTATACAAGCTACTTGTGGTAATTGTCATCGTTAAAATTTTGATTTTACCACTAATTATGACTTGAAAGCCTATTGTCCTTGAAAGTGATTATTTGTTACATTATGCAGTGTCACGTACAATCTAAGACTGGACTTCACACTATTTGCTCATAGTCTATGCACATATTTTGTTAAGAGTTTATGTGCTGAGGTGACCTTTGACCAATAAATTTTAGTCTTCCTACCTCTTTTATTTCTTTTGGATCCTCCAACTATCTGCTTCTGATCTTGCTTTTAAGTTCTGTTGCTGCTGTTTAACTACCATAAGCATATTTGTTCATAGATAATCAGTGGGGTTACCAGTTAATAAATTTAGGATTTATTTTGCCATCATTAGAATAACTTATGATCCGTCAGTCTAATCCACTAGCTTAAACTTTTGGATTGAATAGTTTGTTAACATGGCATTAGAGCCTGTGACCAGGAGGTTTTCATCTCAGGTCGTGCTGCCCTCATTTTTGGTGGATTTAGGATTTATTCAGACTTAGTATGAGCGGTGTACTGGAACAATAAATGATTCATTTTTGAGCCTCATCCATTAAGTTAATCTTTTGGGTTAAATGGTAACTTTTTGCTACACTATTGCTGATGGTGACATTGGGAAGCAAATTACTTAGAAAACTTTCACCTCTATTATCTCAGGCACTTCCTCCAGATTTAGGATTGTGGTAAAGTGCAAGCAAATCGGATCTTAAGGATTGGTATATTTAATTGTTGATAGTTCAATCTCTGGTGTTGGATTTGCTTCATTGTAGAACTACAAAATCTCTGTGAATAGTTGAGAAAGAAGACAAAGAAGATAGGACAAGAAGAATGATAAGTACGAAATACTCAGTGGGTTGATGGTAGGAAAGTGGTAAATCACATCTGATATGTCACCACTGCAAAATTTTTCATAGTACTCCCTTCTATACATTTAAAAAGGTGGCAACCATTCTATAGTATTCGAATATGTAAAAGGTATGATAAAAGTGATACAATGCATGGCTGAAGAAATTTAAATAATAACTAGGGTGGCAAATGTGTTTGCAGCCACATATGTGAATGGTGGCATAAGAAGTGGATAGTGATCCGAAGAGTACTGTTAAGAGTAACTTGACTATGTTTTTAAATTTACTTTTGGGTTTTCATTGTGATGCCTATCATTTTTTCTTTTCCAATTTCTTTGATTTAACTTTTTTTAATGCCTTAATAACGTCTTAGGTTGCTGATTATAATGTGGCAGCTGCACAGCAGGGTATTGTTTATATTGATGAAGTAGACAAGATTACAAAAAAGGTTGCTCATGCTTTGTATTTATGCATTCAATCTTAATCTCCCGTCAAAACTCTATATGTATCATTCATATTTTCCTTAACTGTGCAGGCTGAGAGCGTTAACATCAGTAGAGATGTGTCAGGAGAGGGTGTTCAGCAGGCTTTACTGAAAATGCTGGAAGGAACAGTATGTACTTTTGTTGGATAGACTATAGAAATTACGGGATGTTCCATCGCTTATGGCTCCATAAAATGTCAGATTTCAAACAGCTTGAAGTCCAACAATTTGAATGCCAGCAATCTAAATATCAACTCTATTTGGTTAACATTTGGACAGTATATTCACATCCATGTTGACTTTGACTGACATAGGTTGTCAATGTTCCAGAGAAGGGTGCTAGAAAGCATCCAAGAGGTGACAATATTCAGGTACATGTTGCATAAATATAATGCATGCATCTAATTTTTTGATTTATTGTTTGTTAAAAGGAATTTTGCTTGCTGTTGCTATAGATTTTGGTGAGAAATTTATAAGGGCCAGGTTCACCTATGTAGCTCTAATCAGATGAGATATGCTGTTCCTTGTATCACATCGGGCCTCATACTTCCTTTGTTCTTCATTCTTTATTATTTTTCTCTATTTATTTCTTTTTTTACTGTTTGACTTGTTTTTATTCTTCTCCAGATTGACACTAAGGATATCCTTTTCATTTGTGGGGGTGCATTCATTGATTTGGAGAAGACAATTTCCGAAAGGTTGAACTAGCATAAGAATACAAAAGCATTGCTTGTGGTATACAAATTCTGAACTCTAGCATAGATGATGTTAACAGATTGTCTTTGTTTCTGTCTCAGGCGCCAAGATTCTTCAATTGGGTTTTGCGCACCAGTACGTGCAAACATGAGGACAGGTGGTGCTGCAAGTGCTGCTGTAACATCATCTCTGTTGGAGACTGTAAGTTCAAATATATCTTAAGTTGACAAGAATTGCTTGTGGCGTTTTCTATTTTCCATATGCACTTCTGAGTTTTCTTTGATTATAGCAGTTTTCGATTGTTTTTATGAATCTTCAACTTGCTTTTGTTGGCAGGTTGAAAGTAGTGATCTTATCTCTTATGGTTTGATACCTGAATTTGTTGGAAGATTCCCTGTTCTTGTCAGTTTGTCAGCTCTTACTGAAAATCAGCTTGTGCAGGTATATTCTCAAGACAGTTTTCTGTGTTACATATCTGCATGTTTTATGTGGTTTGATGATGAAATACATGCACTTAATACGTGTCTGATTATAATTTCAATAAGAGATGTTAGATTTAAACTCTTTCCATTGGGACTTGCTAGAATGCTTGGAGTTTATATTTTGTTCCTGGAACTGTTTTGTTCATTACATATCTGCATGTGGTTTGATGATGAAATACATCGCTTAATATGTGCCTGATTATAATTTCCATAGAGATGCTAGATTTAAACTCTATTTACATTTGAACTTGCTAGAATGCTTGGAGTTTATATTCTGTTCCCGGAACTGTGTTTTCTGGAGTCTATGTTACCAATGGCCAACATTATTATGTTCGTAACTTGTCAGTTTCTTTAATGCATTAATACGATTGATTATAAATTATGTGCCTTTTGTCACTCAGGTTCTGACTGAGCCAAAAAATGCTCTTGGTAAGCAATACATGAAGATGTTCCAAATGAATGATGTAAGTGATTTTTGTTGCTTCTATTGCATATGCAGCATATTTGGTGAACCTATGTACCACGGTATATTTTTTTGGTAATTCTGTGAGTTGTCTTGCATGCTGAAAGATGGTAACTATTCTGGGACTTCAGCGATTTTGTTCAGTTGTTTTCAGTTTATGGGAATAGAAAGTAGTTATAATTCTACAAACATATTCTTGTTTTTATTCTCTCCTCAGGTTAGACTGCATTTTACAGAGAATGCTTTGAGATCAATTGCTAGAAAAGCAATAACCAAAAACACTGGGGCTCGGGGCTTGAGGTTGATTTTAGAGAATATCTTGATGGATGCTATGTACGAGGTATATCATTTCTTCTCTTCTGTTGAAAACCTTGTATTGGAAACGATATTACTTTCAGGTTAGTGATGCTGAGAATATTGTTTTAGTGTTAGAGCTATGCATTATGCAAGATGAGGTCAGAAGAGTTGACTTTATGTGGTGTTCTTACTGGATTTCTGTTTTTCCTGCATTGCTATTTAATTTTTGGTGACACTAGTAGTTTTATGTAAAAATCTTTGGCTACCTTGTGTGGAGCGTCGTTTGAACTGTATGCAAGATCAAAAGCAAATCTTGGCCTCTCCTGTTAAATAGGTATCGGACTACAGCATTACAGCATCAGCATGTCGTGTTTTTCTTTCAAGTTGGAGCACCTTTTCTTGTCTACGGGACCCTAGCAGACATGCCAATGAACTCAGCCAATGATAAGTGACAGCTGGAAACATGTTGTTTGTTGTCTATTCTACTGTTTGAGTGAAGGGTGCGAGAAGTGTAGAAGACCATGAACTTTTGCATGACATTAATTACATTCTTCTGAAATAAACATGTTCTAACCTTTGGACTTCAGAATGCTTATAGACTGTTCCAGAATTATGAATGTAACAAGTGCTTTTATTCATCAAGCAAAATTTGACCTTTAGATACACCAACTTCTATATGTACAGATTCCCGATGTCAGAAGTGGGGATGATATTATAGATGCTGTTGTAGTTGACGAAGAAGCTGTTGGTGTTGAGGGAAGTGGGACTGGTGCCAAAATTCTGTGTGGCAAGGGATCATTGGATCGCTATCTTGCTAAACAAAAGTCCGAGGTATGTAATTCCCACTTGCATATCGACCTTTTTCGACTGTCTCGACGTTTCTGGGTTGATAAACATAATTTGTGTTTTTAGACCACTGTTGAAGGGTCTGATGGAGAACTGGATGTGGAACCAGATATTCCTAAAAGAGTTGCCAGCATGTAATTTATTGGTAAGGGGTTTTTGCCATGTTGTACATATATAGGGATATAAATTTAATAATATTATGTATACATCGTTTTGACCCAAAATATGCAGCCCTTGTTCTGTTTGCCTGTCATCGTTTAGTAGATTATTTGCGTATAAAGATTAACCCATCTTTTTCAGGAATTATGCCTGTGATCCTTTTGATGTTTTAGTTTTTTTTTTTTTGGCTAATAATTCAAGAGACGAGTCAAATCAACTCTGAAGTAGTTAACAAATTGTTTTCACATTTCACATTTCTATTTTTACGATTTTCTATTTTTTACACAAAACTGAGGCAAAAGGAAACTTGTGTTCACTTTGGTTAAATTTAAAACTACTTTTTTCATTTGGAAAATGTAATAATGTTTGAAGATTTATCATATAAAACATTTTCAAAACTGAAGCAGAAATCACTATAGTTGAAACTATATCCAATATATTCTTTAAATTGGAAAACAATTGACTCTAATGTATCAGGTTTTAAGAACATTTCAGTTCCTTTTTTGTGCTGGTTCTCTTTTCTCCGTTGGTTTTCATCTCTGTTCCTTCAGAACCTTTCCGGTTCTTCTGTTATAATTCTTATCCATCTCCCGTTGGTTTTCAATATTAACTTAGTCTTTAATGGCACCTAAAAGGAGTGAATTGAGTGTTTGTAAAATTAATTTTTTTAATCTATTCAATTAAAAGCAAGTAATATATATAAGAATATAGAAATTATTTAGCATAAAGTAATCAATTAGAGAGAATAGGGGGAGAGAAGTAAACTAATTTATGATGATTTAGCAAACAATCCTTACTGACTTTTACTTCCAAAATTTATTTTAAAATATCACTATAATTCTTTTTTAAGTACGAATAACTTTTGTACAATCTGAATTTTTTTTATAATCTTCTAAAGTGGAGGAATCTTGATCCCACTCTCATGTCTAATAATAGAATGCCCTAGTCAATTATTATAACTTAAAACTACATCACCTTACCACTTAACTTCGAAAGAGACTAGCTTAAATAAATATAAGATAATAATACTCAAATGATTGGAAAATAGTTAGAAATGTATGTAAAATATATCCAAATGCTTCTTGATGCTACAATTAATGAGGCAACTATTTGCAAAGCACTTATTGACCAATATGCATTACAAACACTAAATTCATTAGTTGTTGAGATATTGGTTGACTAGTAGGTACATTGATTGACTAATATAGTACACTGATTGACCAATACATTAGCCAATTTTACAACAAACTATTGATATATCAAATTTAACTAATCTAACCAGCTAGTGGTCTAACCCATCTTGGTTGATCAATCCTCCCAAATACATGATTTTAACACTTTCAAATGTTGAAAGTCAGTTTGCTTAATGTAATTATAATTTAAACACTTCTCAAAATATTTCCTAAAGTTTTTTAAAAGATCAAGAGGGCATTTATATTAAAACCAAAAGCTTCAAAATTTTTTGATGAATGAAAAGACTAACGTAATAAAGTGAAATAAAATGTTTATGTATTGTGAGTCTTTTAGCACTTCAAATTAACGAAGTAAAATTACAAATAATAATTAAAAATATAAAATGACCTTGATGAACCTTGAACTTATTTTGCTCTTGGTTTGATCTTCATTTCATTAATTACAAACTTCAACTTCTTTTTATTTTCATATACTATTTGTTCTTATATTGCTTTTCATCTAAGTGATAAACTTATTAGTAGTCCTAATATTTTGTTATCATCAAAACACCATTTGCAACATCTCTTGGTTCAACAATCTCCCTCTTTTTGATGATGAAAAATATTTTTGATATTAGAGAATTGACAATGCGTCATAACGCTAGTCAAAATGAACTAGACTACTACTATAACAGTAGTGAGTCTAGGTCGATTCTACATAGAGTGTGTAAAGTTGTTGAAATAAAATTAATCGGTGTTAAGGTTTAGGGGGTTTTTGGATTTTTCAATCAAGAAAATAAAATAAAACTAGACTAATAAAAATAAATTAAAGAAAACATGTGAAAATGATAAAAGTGGGGAATGTGGTAGAGATTTGGTTCAATCTCGGCCTACACCCTAATTAAACATATTTCATTAATTTGTTGTTTTCAAACCTCTCCTAGCAACTATTAATTGTAGGTTAATATTTACCTTGAGTTTTTCCTTAGGTAGTATTTAATCAAAATATGATCGTTAATTAAACCTAACCACCGAATAACCTAAGATACGATATCTAGATTTAATTAGGAAGTAGCATTATGAATTAGGAAAACTAATTAATCAAGGTAATAACCACATACAGTGAGTCATTTAACCTAGGTTATGTTATCCCTAATGATTACGAATCATTAGTCGCTACGCATGAATTTCAACATAACAATTAAGAATTATATCGAAATTCTAGTAGTGGGTTTGCAAATAAACGATTCAATGAACGCATTAAAATCATCTTTTTACAGTACCCAATAGCATTAAAATCATCTTTTTACAAATACACAAATAACTGAACAATAATGAGAATACGATTATTCATTCACAAAACCTAAATCAATTAACATAGGATAACACAATCAATTTTTAATGAGAGAAAGAAACAACAAAAATAGTGAAATACACTTAACCTGAGTCGTCGGCGTAGATGTCACCTCTGAACCGACATTGGGACGTCTAACCCTTCATGGGTTTCTCCCAAAAAAATGCTTTAGCCTCATTGAAATAACCCAAGTCGAAGACTCACTCTTAGCTTTCTACTGTGCCTCCTTTCTCTCTATGCTATTGTTCTCTCTATTTTGTGAATTATTCTTTGGTCCATTGGTATTGTTCACGCCTTTAAACCTAATCTCTCGTTTTCTTTGCATCTGCTACGTCTATGTTTCACGCCTTGCATGAAATGCAGATGTATGCGTTAAATGCATACACTTGTGTTTAACGCAAACTTTTCCTAGTTCATCATTGCATTGTCGTTTTCTTCTTGGACATTGTTGTGCTGCTTGTCATTTTGGTCCTCCTTGGGCAGATGTTCTCCTAGCGTTGCATGTGTTTTGTTCTTATGTTTTATTCTTCTGTTATCGTTTTTGTGCTTCCACCTACTATAGCCTTCCATCTTTGCTTTACCATAATTCCAAGATGCTTTCTATTAAATTCACGTTCTTACGTGGGGTTGTCATATGCTATTTCCATGTAGCTTCATCATCTTGATTTTCTTGTCTTTACTTGCTCTGATATTTATCATTTTTGTTCAGCGAAAACAAGTGAATATAAATCTTCAGAAAACAGCAAAAATATAGAGCTTTTGACTCACTTTAACTTCTTTGCTTTCAAATTGTGCCTAAAATCACATATGAGTCAAAGTGAATATCTTAAGCAATTTCAAGTCAATAATCGCTAAGTGTTATGAAATAAATTTCATGATCAATTAAGCACCTATCAATTTTGCCCACATTTAGCCTTTGGCCATCTTTGGCCAAAACATCAAAATTAAGCTCATCGACCCAAAACATTTACTCATTTCCCATTGTTCCAAAAAGTACATAGTCATAAACAAAGATGAATGACTTTCAAAAATCATAGTAAGAAGTCAACATTCCAAGCTTTTACTCATGATCAATTAACATTCACTATCTTCAAAAACTGAGCACTATAACGGTAGACTCGAAAAATGTGTTTAACTAAAATATATTCACGGCTACACTCAATACCATTCATGATAATGACAATCCACAACTTTGCATATTATTTCATTTCTCCACCACTAAAATTCACATGCAAAATCAAGAGTCAAAGGACTTTCAAGGCTATAATGTGGGTAAAGGTAAGATGAGATGTATTTAGGTCAAGTAACTTAAAAGTAATTAAGCTAGGGAAACAAAGCAACACTCAATGTGACATCAAGTACACAAGTTAACACGCATCAAAAACTAGGTACCGTTAACTATGACAAATGCAATATTTATATTTCACATCCCAATTTAGCTCTCATATACAAACCACATGAAGCATATACCAATCCGAAGGAATCACTTATACAATTGATGACAATACATTGAAACCACAAAAGTGTTAACCTTCCAAGCCATCATCTACCTCATATCCAACATGTTAGTAGTGTGCCCTAGGCCAATGAACATTTGTGATTCATGTATTAACATTATGATTTGTTAACAATATATCATGAGGTATTCCTTTCATATATGCATGTATTTCGTTTATGAAATGTGATTTACATTCCATGAATGGTATTAGACTTATGTCATTAAGTATGTGACTTGATAGTAAAACCATAAGTGTTATAACACTATTCTAGACTGTCCCTGGTCGATCATTATTGGTGGAACAATAATGAATTAAGGCTAGTATGTGTTC
>JANZLH020000107.1:87185-100633 GCA_026770325.2 Erythroxylum fimbriatum
TATTGGGCTAGATTGAATTAAGTTGTCGAGCTTTAATTATATGAGATATAATGGGCCGAAACTTATTGGGCTTTAATGGCATTAGGGTTTCTCTATAAATAGAGAAGCTTAGGTCTTATTAGGAGTAGACAACAGGTTTTCACGAAACCCTAGCCACCTCCGAGAGGAAGATCGTGCGGCATTCAGAAAGAGTTTCAGGACGTGCTAGCACACCACAGCTGCAACCCGGATCGTGCATACTCGTGTAGATACCGGTAGAGGGCATTCGCGTTTTGCAATGTCTTGGAATCCAAAAAAGAAGCAACCCATTCACGATAATAAGGTATTTTTGTACATCCTTGGTGTTTTCGATTATACTTCACGATGTTGTATGGTCTTTTTCGTAGTATATTTTGAATATTCGGGCCATACGCGGTCCAACACAACATACTCCAATATCACATTCATTACAACTTTAGGAGGATGCATTAATCATAAACAACTTTTTAACACATATGTAATTCCTCCTCGATACATTTATTTAAGCATTCTTCTTTCTTTTTTCTTTTGCTTTTCTCTTTTATTTCTTTCTTTTCTATCTTTTCTTTTCTCTTATAAAAATTAAAATAAACTATATGAACATGGGAATTTCAATAATAAGACATAAAATAACATCCCAACATTATCACCAACCCACACTTATGCATACCCCCAAACCTAGAATTTTGTACTTCCACAAACTCAAAAATCAACAAATGTTCCACTAGCTTCAAGGCTTGGGAAAGGCATTTGGTTAGGTTAAAGCATGTAATGTGGCTAATACATAAAGAAAAGGCAAATAAAGCTTAAGGGGGCTTATCAGAAAGGAAAATCATATAGTGGGTAGGCTATTTGGCTAATGTAGTTCAGAAAAGCAAAATATTCCACTAGCTTCAAGGCTTGGGAAGGACATTTGGTCAGGTTAAAGCATGTAATGTGGCTAATACACAAAGAAAAGGCAAATAAAGCTCAAGGGGGCTTATCAAAAAGGAAAATCATATAATGGGTAGGCTATTTGGTTAATGTAGTTCAGGAAAGCAAAGAATGCATAATCATATCCATGTTAATGCATGTGATAAAAATGTGGTCTCAAATAGAAATTCAAGGCAAAATTAGGATATACATGTCATGAAGGTCACACATTATCAAAAGATAATAAGACTGATATGGATGTATCAGTTAAATAAGGCTCAAAAACTCACCGGCTTTGTCTACCACTAGTCACTACTCCTCTAAAGATAATGCACATCGACAAATCACAAGAGTAAAAGCACATGCTGAATTTGCTATCAAATTCTCTAGTCATCTCATTCTCTAATTATGACTATATAGTCCTAGAAGCAATAGAAAATGAGAAAATGTTTGTTTTGTTGTTTTATTCTTTCTCATTTTGATTGAAAACTTAAAACGAGTAAAACAAACAAATTCAAAAGCACACAAGCATAAAAAAAACTATCATGAAAAAGTAAAGGAAAAGAAATTTACTTCCCTTGAGTTGCCTCCCAAGAAACGCCTTTGTTTAGTGTCGCTAGCTGGACTCCTTTTTCTCCTCACGTGACAAAATTATGATTTTTTAGTAGCACATGCAATTACTCCACTCGAGGTTATTCTGGATAGGGCCTTAGTCAATCATCATTCCCATTCAGCATCCTCCTTATCCTTAAACTTTTGATCTCTATTGAGTCCATTCCTTCTAGAAAGATCTCAAATGTCTCTTTGCCTTTTTCTTCCTCATTTAATTCCTTCAATTTGCTATGAAAAGTTGAAGAGTTAGTCTAAAAAATAATTATGAACTCAGTACTCACCTTCGAGCTAAATGATATGTCTTTTTCTGGTTTGAGCTCCTTCTCAACTTCTTCATATGCAATTCCTTGAGTATTGCTATTAAAATTCTCAGGTTCCTCGTCACTCTGTAAGGTTTCCACACTAACGTTGATTAGGTATACCTCGGGTTGATATGACTGCTCCTCTTCCATTTGTGATTCTAGGTAGTCAATCCTCGTTTCCATCTCACTCATTTGGCTTGCCACGTTGTGGAGCCTAGACGTTGTATCTTACTGGAGTTATTATATACCCTGTTGAAGTTGTCGCTGTATATTTGAATTACTGGAACTGTTATTGTACATCTTGCTTGAATTGTAAAGTATTAGCAATCATAACATTAATCAATTCTTCCAGAGGTGTATCTGAATCATGATAAGAAACTTTTGGTCTGTACGGGATTTGTTGTGCATCCTGCAAATTGTCATGGAAGTGATTCTAATGGCTATTCCATCCATAACCAAAGTTAGGTTGATTAGTCCAACCTTGGTTATAGGATTGAGATTAAGAGTTAAAGAAAAAAATACTTCCATCCATGAAAATTTTTAAATTTTTTTATCGCAACCAAAAAATAGAAAAAAATGAAAGGATCACGAAATAACTGAAAAGAACCCAATTACGAACAAATATATACAAAGCACCAATTAAAATCACAAACAAAAACAAAAACACCACACTCCCTAGCAACGATGCCAAAATTGACAATGTGTAGTAATGCCAGTCAAAATAAACTATACTACTATTGTGGCAGTAGTTAGTCTAGGTCGATCCCACAGAGAGTGTGTGTAAACTTGTTTAAATGAAATTACTCGGTGTTTAGGTTTAGGGGTTTTAGATTTTTCAATCAAAAAAATAAAATGAAACTAGACAAATACAAACAAATTAAAGAAAACATGCTAAAAATGATAAAAGTGGGAAATTCGGTAGGAACTTGATCTTTGGTTCAATCTCGACCTACACTGTAATTAAACATATTTCATTGATTCGTTGTTCTCAAACCTCTTCTAGCAAATATTAACCATGGGTTAATAATTAACTCGAGTTTTCCCTTAGGTAGTGTTTAATCAAGATATGATCGTTAATTAAACCTAACCACCAAATAACCTAGGATAAGATCTCTAGATTTAACTAGGCAGTAGCATTATGAATTAGGAAAAGCAATTAATCAAGGCAACAATCACATACTATACGTCATTTAACCAAGGTTATGTTGTCCCTAATGATTACAAATCATTAGTCGCTACACATGAATTTCAACATAACAATTACGAAATATATCGAAATTTTAGTAACGGGTTTATAAATAAACGATTCAATGAACGCATTAAAGTCATCTTTTCACAATATCCAATGGGTTCATACACATAACTGAACAATAACTAGAATACGATTATCCATACACAAAACCCAAATCAATTAACATTGGATAACACAATCAATTTCTAATGAGAGAAAGAAACAACAAAAATAGTGAAATACACTTAACCTAGGTCGTCGGTGTCGATTTCAACTCCAAGTCAAAGTCAGGATATCTAGCCCTTTATGGGTTTCTACCAAAAAGATGCTTTAGCCCTGTTGAAATAACCTCAGCTAAAGATTCACTCTCAGCTCTCTACTGTGCCATCTTTCTCTCTACGCCACTGTTCTCTCTACTTTGTGAATTATTCTTTGGTCCACTGGTACTGTTCACGCCTTTAAACCCACGCTCTCGTTTTCTTTGCATCTGCTACTTCTACGTTTCATGCCTTGCATGAAATGCAAACATATGCATTAAACTTATACGCTTGCATTTAACACAAAATTTTCCTAATTCATCACTACGTTGTTGTTTACTTCTTGGACATTACTGTGCTGCATGCAAATTTGGTCCTCCTTAGGTAGATGTTCTCCTAGCACTGCATGCATTTTGTTCTTTTTTTTTTCTTCTTCTGCTGTCGTTTTGTGCTTCCACCTATTGCAGCCTTCCATCTTTGTTTTACCATAATTCCAAAATGCTTTCCATTAAATTCACGTTCTTCCATGGGGTTGTCACATGCAATTCCATGTAGCTTCATCATCTTGATTTTCTTATCTTTACTTTCTCCAATATTTATCATTTTTGTTCGACGAAGACAAGCAAATATAAATTTTTGAAAAAAGCCAAAATATAGAGCTTTTGACTCACTTTAACTTCTTTGCTTCCTGATTGTGCCTAAAATCACATATGAATCAAAGTGAGCATCATAAGTAATTTCATGTCAATAACCGCTAAGTGTAATGGAGTAATTAAGCACCTATCAAGAATAATAATAAAATTAAGCGTACAAACAGCTACCAAAATAATGATTAACTCTCCTTTAATTCATGCATAAAACTTAATTTAATATCAATGGTATAATTCAATATCAAGAGCAAAACAGATATTCAATTCAATATTAAAGAAATATCCACATATGCAGTTAACATAAATTTATTCAAATATATCACATAAAGTACAAGAAATACAAAAAAGACAAAATAATCAATCTCCTTGAATTTCATTACTATTCCTAATCCTAATATTACTACTCTTTCTCCCCTTTTTTGGAATCATAGAAAATTTATTTATTCAAAAATACATCCATAAAGTTTCATGCATTAAGCTAAGTTGGTTAAAAGTTCAAAATTAATTTGATTAAGACTTGTAAGCATGCTCAAGGAGGAAGGCTATTGAATATTTAAAGAATTAAAATAATTGTTTAAAACATCAATTTTGAAGGAACCATCTTTAATTGTGTCATAAGTTTGAAAAAAATTCAATTACAATATTGTGTTTAAGATAAAAGATTCAAGTAAAGCAACAAGGGAAAATTTTAATTAAAGATAGGAATTAGAACAATATGATGGGGATCTAGATATTAACTGAATGGCTCAAGATGATGTTAGCAAATTTTTCCAAGACTCATTGCAAGGAAATGGAGGTCCAATGAATAGCGCAAGAACAAAACGAATGAAAGAAGCTTTGCAAGGATTAATCATGGAGATGCAAGAAAAGGAGGTTGCTCTTGAAGATGGTAAAGGTATTACCAGGATTAATTACTTATCTTCCTGCATAAGACGTTAGAAAAAACTTAGTACATGACGAACAAAACTTGGAATCCAAGATACATGTTTGATCATCACACATGGGTTTGAAGCCCAATCTGCATAATTAAGATGCAATAAGAAAGTAGGCTGGTTATGTTGATTTTATTAAGCCCAAATTTACCTTTTTGTCTGAATAAGGCCTTTTAAGACTTGTTCCTTAATAATTTCAGCCATATCTAGATAGATCAAATTGTTTCCTTAATTTGGGAGGTATCCACATTCAAAGTTGATTTGTATCCTAAAATTAAGGATTTCCTTTCTTATTTTGGTCTTTCCTACTCAGATATGAACTAGGAATAGGTAAGAAAACCCTATGATGTATTACAAGATATGAACTAAAAGGCCATATGATGTATTACAAGATTATAATTATTATCAATAAAAATCTAGGTATTTTCTAGCAAGCTTTGCATGTTCTTTTGTGTTCTTGGTGAAATACAAATTTGACTTATCAAGGGAGTGATTAACCTTTGTGGCGTCATAAGATTAAGGTTTTATGGACTTAGCTTCCTTAAGGTTCTAATATGATCATTCAATTTGTTTTCTAGAGTTCTGGGCTCGTATAATGAATGGATCAAGAGTTCCTAAGGCACGTTGCCTAGTGGATTCGTATCATTTAGTATCAAAGCCTTATGTAGAAGTCAAGTTTCAATCCTTTCATTATCGTTATTTGGTGCTTGTTTCCCTTGTCCTTTCTTGGAGTCCTTGTTGATTTACAATTTCAGTTCATTCTTTTATCTAAGTTCAGTATTAGATTCATTGCAATTCTGTTGTTGCTATTTTTTTTAGTTTTCGTTCGTTCTTTTCATTTTGAATCAATTTCGTTTTCATTGAAAAAACAAAAAAAGGAACCACTATTGAGTGCTAAGTTTTAATAAAATTAAAAACCTCAAATATTGCAAGCACGCAAGCTATGGTTGTAGTATAAGAGGTGTTCATCTCCCGAGGAGGGTGAACTAATCTAATTCCTAAGTTATCTAAGGCTTAAAAATTAATAAAATGAAAATAAAAAGTAGATAGAGAAGTAAACATGAGAATTTGATTGTCAAAAAATTAACTTGTAAAAATAACGTAAAACAAAATTGAAGTTAAGCAACGCAAAAGTCACATTTGAAAATCAACCAAGAGAATTAATCAATTAGGAAGGAAGGGATTAATCCTATTATCAATGCTAATCTAGTCACTTAAGTGTTAATATGGCGTCGGTTCTAGATTATCAAGGGGTGGATTACTCTTTCTTGAGTTATAATCACTAAACCTTAATTGATAGTCCCTAATTAAGTCGAGTGACTGAAAACGTAATCTCTTAATTAACTATCAGCCCACAACCTAATTAGTTCTTAATTGTTCTAATGGACAACCTGACGCTTACACGGGATCTCTCTGTGTACAAATTACTGATTTAATTGATCGCATGGTCCATTGAGTCACTTAACTCTCATTAATCTAACCCAATCCTTTTTAATCAATTCGCCCTCTCAGTTTGTTACCGAAACATGCAAGCACTGCAACTAATCATAACCTAATTGATAATCCCTAATTAAGTCTAGTAACTGAAAATGTAATCTCTCAATTAATGATCAGCCTACAACCTAATTAGTTCTTAAGTGTTCTAATGAACAACCGAGTCCTCAGACAATATCTCTCTTCATACAAATTACCGATTTGATTAATCGCATGGTCTATTGAGTCACTTAACTATCGTTAATCTAACCCAATCAATTTTATTCGATTCACCCTCACAGTTTATTACTGAAACATGCAAGCACCATAATTAATCACAACACCCAATCAATCAACACAAAAGATAACTAGATTAACATTCAATCAATTCAAAATCCCTAAAGAAAAGTTAGAACATCATCAACAATCCAAAACCCATAATCATCATTCTCAAATTCACATCATCAACAATCCAAAAGCCATAATCATCATTCTCATATTCATCTTAACATTCAAAGTATAAGAATACAAAGATGAAAAGAAACAATCACTTGGAAGGGATTGGACGACCCTAGAAAGGCAGCAGCTGTGAAGACCCGCTTCCTCTCTCTTCCTCTTAACATTCAAAGTATAAGAATACAAATATGAAAAGAAAAAATCACTTGGAAGGGATCGGACGACTCTAGAAAGACAGCAGCTGTGAAGACCCGCTTCCTCTCTCTTCCTCTTCCTCTTCCTCTTCTCTTCTCTTTTCTTCATCCTCTCTCTTGGCGTCTTCCAAATGTGGTAGAATGTAGAGCTCCTTTAGGATTACGTCATTATGCCTTATATATTCTTTGCCATTTAAGGTAACCCTAAAGATTTTCACAGTCCGAAAAGTTCAAAAAGTCCCTAAAAAACTTAAAATTGAAATGTTGTCCGCGCTATCTGTCGCGCAGGCCATAATTTTGTCACGATCGTGGCATAGCAATTCTCTCTTGGTTCTATCACGATCCACGATTATGGCCTTGGGTTCGACTTTAGGCTTTCTCCGAATCATCTCTGTTCTTTAATATTTTCCCTAATGCACTAGCAAACACATCAAGGCACCTCAAACATATAAAATTAAAGCTTAATAGGGTGCTCTAACCCACAAAATACTTAAAACATAAATATTTAACTAAATAAAAAAATCGTAACTTAAACATGCACTAAAAATTAAATTTAACCACTAAACACATCCTAAACTACCCACTAAACATTTTGCAATTTATCAACATCCCTATACTTAAACTTTTGCTTGTCCTCAAGCAAAACAAAACAAGTAAAACAAAAACGCACCAAAATATAACATACACATAAATGCAATAATGAGGCAATGACATTAAACTTCACAAAACAAATTTAACTAAAAACACTATCTTTCAAGTCGTTCTAACTTATTAACTTGTGAAATCTGCGTCTAAGTACTTCGAACTAAATATACATATTAATCAAAACTTGAATGTCAAATTCATTCACCCCTATCACTTGCACATACACATTGATAATTATTCAGTCAATCAAACTTGTAACTATCCCTAACTAGGTTTTCATGAAAATTCAAGATGTTTACAAAAATCGGTAGGTTTATTTGACAAAACATTGTTTTTTGTTAATTCTTAGTGACATGAACCTAGCCTTTTTACGTGAAGGAAAACATTTGTGATGAATGTCGATCTGGTTACTTAGCTAGGTAATGTTTTTATTAAACGACTTAGTTGGAATGCCATTATAGCCTTTTGACACGAAGGTAAATATTTGTGATGAATGTCTCCCGATTGCTCAGCTACATCACATTCTCAATTGGCTACTAGCTTTATTCACAACTCGAATAACAGCGGAATAGTTAATTAATTAAGATTTAAACACATTTTTTATTATTGCCTACCTCATTTCTTTAACTAGTAATTCTCATGAAAAGATACTAATGATGCTACTTATTCGATTGGCCTAAAATTATAAATGAATGTGACAAATTTCTAGGGTGAATAAACTAACATCTTAACCTAATTAACATATATATTAAACCAAAGTAACATAGGCCACTAATTTCACAAGCTAATAAATCTTCGTAACCTAAAAGACTATGTTAAAAGTTAAACCGATTCCGCTAGGTCCTAGCCATTGACACATTCACATGAATCACATTATGTAAGCCTAAACAAACTAGCATGCAAAATTCACATTTAAATAAAAACTATAATGCATACAATCCTCCCCGTACTTAGACAACACATTGTCCTCAATATGAGAAGAATAAACAATAATACAAAAGGTGAGAATAAAAAATAACAAAAGAAGAGAAACATAAGAACAATAAAAAATAACAATAAATTAGAAGGCAAGGGTTAGAGTGTAGAACCCATCATGGTGACTGAGGTGGTGATGGTGATGGTGTTGAGATCAAATCTGCTTGACACCAAGAGTGTTTTCCTATCTTATAAATGGATAAAGAGATTAAGAGAATTAGTTATCCAACCTATTCCAACTCATTATAGCATTGAAAATTAATCTAACTACACAATAATTTAAATCTAATTACTAAACGTGCTAACTTAGGGTCATTAGCTTGGCCATGCATCCTTGGAAGCGTGTTCAATTATTCGAAAGGAGTTAAATTACTTCCTTTTCCTTGGAAATCACTCTGCCCAGATATTGCTTACAATGATATCTGTTGATCTTAAAGGTCTCTTTGTTTGCATTTTCCAATTCAAGGGTTCTATGAGAAAACGCTTGGGTTACTGTAAAAGGTCCACTCCATTGCAACTTAAGTTTTCCTGGAAACAGTCTCAACATCGAATTGTATAGCAAGATTGCATCTCTTACCTTGAATTCCTTCTACTTAATATGAGGGGTGTTCCATCTCTTCACCTTCTCCTTGTAAAGTTTAGCATTTTCATACGCATTAAAATGAAACTCTTCAAGTTCATTTAGTTACAAGAGTTGTTTTTCACCCGCTTGCTTCCAATCAAAGTTTAAAACTCTCATCGCCTAATATGCTTGATGCTTTAGCTCCACAGGAAAATGATAAGCCTTACCATATACAAGCTTGAAGGGAGTCATTTCGATAGGTGTTTTGAACGCAGTCCTATAAGCCCATAAAGCATCATCTAACCTTAATGCCCAGTCCTTCTTAAAGCTATTCACCGTCTTTCTAGAATTCGTTTCATCTCTTGAGTCACGACCTCCACTTGTCCACCCATTTGTGGGTGATAAGGAGTAGTAACTCGATGGTGGACTTCGTATCTTTTTAGGAGGGCAACAAAGGATCTATTGTAGAAGTATGCTCCTCCATCACTTATTATAGTTCATGGCACTCAAAACTGGTTAAATAACCTTTTGATAAACTTTTGGACAACTTTCCCATCACTAATTGAAGATGCCATGGCTTCAGCCCAGCGAGATACATAATCCACCCCTACCAGAATGTACGTGTTTCTTGTGGAAGATTAAAAAGATCCCATAAAGTCGATGCCCCATACATCGAAGACTTAAACTTCTAAAATATTAGATAAGGGCATTGACAATGCATGTCAAGTGCACTGCAAAATTTACCTAACTCTGCACACTAAAATTTGTAGTTACGATAAGTCAGGATTGAATCCATAGGGAATTTTCAGTTAATTTCTATAAAAAATTAATTAATGCAAGGAAAATATAAAAATGGGGTTTTGGATTTTAATCAATTTAGAAAAATAAAATCAATGTAAGCTATCAAAAACAAATTAAAACAAGCAATAAGAAATTATTAAATCGTCGAATATAACTAAGGTCCAATTTTAGGGTCAATCTTGGCTTAAACATGATCAAGCATATTCCATCATCCTAACATCTTTACAACTCTCTTAAAACTATTGATCTGAGACTAGTAGAATGCTCTACTAATCCCAGTTATCCCATAAATTGTGTTTGATCAAGATACGATCATTAATTAAACCTAACTACCGAATAACCTAAGATATGATATGTAGATTTAATTTGGTAGCTGCATTACAATATTGAAAACGATCAATATAGGTAGTAACCTCATACGTTCAGGTTACCTAACCTAAGTTATATTGTTCTTAATGATATGAGATCATTAGATACTACAAACAAACATCAAATGTAACAATTACCGATTACATTCAACATTATAGCAATAGGTTTACAATAGAACAATCTAAACAACATATTAAGATCATTCATAGAAAAGCCCAATTCAATCATCACAAACAACATAACAATACGAAAAGAGATTAACAATATTTATCAAGATGAAATATCTTAACCATAACTAGGATCGATATTTTCGTGAACCAGTGTCTGGATATCTAGTCCTCCATCCTCTCCCTGGGTCTCCAAGCTTTAGCTAAGAAAACCTTTGTTTCCATAAAAAATCGAAGAGAAATGAGAGAAAATGTTTTTAGCTAGGTCTATCCACTTTCCTTTGCAATGTACAAAATTCTAAGTGTGGGGGTGTACATATGTGAGGGTTGGTTATAATGTTAGGATATTTTGTTATGTCTTATCATTGAAATTCCCATATTGATGTAGTTTATTTTAATTTTTATAAGGAAAAGAAAGAAAGAAAAAATAGAAAAAAGGAAGAAAAGAAATAAAAGTAAAAGAGAAAAGAAAAGAAAAAGAAAGGAAGAAAGAGAAAGAAAAAAGAATGAAAAAAATTATCGAGGAGGAAGTGCATATGAGTTTGCAAAGTTCTTCATGGTTTATGCATCTTCCTAGAGTTGTAATGAATATGTTATTTGAGTATGTTCAATATGAGGTAGATGTTGGCTTGGAAGGTTCACTCTTGTGATTTCAATGTATTGTTGGCATAAATTGTATGAGTGATTTCTTCATATTGGTATATGCTTCATGTGGTTTGTGTGAGAAAGTTGAATGGGGTTATGATATATAAATGTTGCATTCGTCATAGCTGACGGTAAGCAGTTTTTGATGAATGTTGCTTTGTTTCACTAGCTTAACAACTTTGATGCTACTTGACCCAAATGCATCTCAACATATCTTTACCCACATTACAACCTTGAAAAGTTCTTTGATCTATGATTTTGCATGCGAACAGTAGTGGTGAAGAATTGAAATGATATGCAAAGTTGTGAAATGACATGATCATGAATGGTATTGAGTCTACTTATGAATATATTTTAGTTAAACACATTTTTCTAGTCTACCATTAGATTGCTCAATTTTTGAAGATGATGAATGCCAATTGACCACAAGTAAAAGCTTGGAATGTTGACTTCTTGTTATGATTTTTTAAATTCATTCATCTTTGTTTATGAGTGATCGTCGGCTTATCGTTCAATTTAGAAATTGATTCTTGGAAACCGGTCAAATAAAATTTATACCAAGAATTGCAACACAGGGTGCAACCTCGGGTCGACTCTCAAGGAACCACTGTACTAATTTGGTCCTAAGATTAACCTAATGTCTGAATGATGCATGCAAATTTAAGCAATAAAAAGGGGGTTTTGATTTTGATTAATCTAGATTAAAGTAAAGCAAGGCAAAAATAAATGTTTTTGGGATTTTGAAAAGATAAGACAATTGAAAATAATCGGGACTGAAAACAATTAATTAAAACTCTCCTGAAAATGTGCTCGGGTCATCATCGTTCAAATTGATTTTTAGGGTTCGAAATCCACTAAGTTTCGAAATGAAAACCTTAACAACTCGTTAAGTCCAAGTTTTAATTAATCAACTCGATTAATTAAAACTCGTTAAAACCCTTAGTGTGTGCTATGAATTATTAATGCAATAAATCAATTGAATAAAAACACAACCAATTTAATCAAACACAACTATGCAGATTAAATTAATTAATGCAATCATCCAAGTGATATACATGAACTCCATGTATTTAAGAACAACATTCAACAATAATCAGTCATTAACACAAATCCAAGTTTAACATCCTAACTAAACTATAGCAGGATTCAATCAGAAATACACTGCAAAAAATACCAACTCGGATCATTGCAAATACAAATCTGAAATCCTAAACTAAGACTGATTACCCCTTGAAGCTTATGGAACTCTGACCGGTTGCTACATTTTCGGGAGATATGAGCTTAGCCGCTCATGACCCTGACCAACTCCATCACTGCTGGAGAAAGATCGGTGGCCATGATCAGACGTCGACTGATGAAGATGAAGACGGCGAAGGAGACGAATGAAGGCGGCGACGTCTGCTGCAGCAATCCTGCAAAAGAGAACTAACAAACTATTAGAAACAAAACAGAAAAGGAAAGGATGAAGAAAACGAAGAAACGAAGAAAATGAAAAACTCTGGAGAACTGTAGCGGCCGACTCTGACGCTCCTGTTTGCCCTAAATGGAAAATATTTATAAAGATGTGTGCGGGTTGGGTCGGGTCGGTGGATAATTTTCCATTTTGGGTCCGGGTTACCCGACTCTCGCCGCAGCTAATGGCTTCGTTCGCTGCGGCGAATGCCGGATGGTCGCTCGCTGCGGCGAAATAATCGAGTTAATTTATTCGCCGCGGCGAATGGAGGGTTTGGTTCGCCCCAGCGAATCTCGCGGCATGTTGACTTCTTGAATGTTAACCACTTTTGGTCCTACAAAATACAACTCAATTGCAGTATCAATTGTCCCAATAAAAGTTATGTAGAATTAACATCAATTGATGACAAAATACTGACAATTTGCAACTTATGAAAACTCAATATGAAGAACTAAATTAAGCACAAAAATCATAAATTAGGAGTCAACAAATGCATAATTACTTAAGAAAGCAGGGCCAATTTATAGTATAAATCTGGTTCAATCAAATTCCCCCACACTTAAACCTTTGTACTCCTGGACAAAGCTTACAAGAGTCAAAAAGCTACAAGTGTTAAAGAAAATTCCGCCCATGCTCAAATGATAACAGAAGTTGACTCAATTCACTTCATCAGAATTCAAACACAGCAAATTGAAAGAGTGCTAATAAAACAAACATTGAAAGAATTTAAGCACATGAGATTGAACAACAGAGAATCACTCGGGATATGGTGTTTACGCTCAACTCACTTGTGT
>JANZLH020000107.1:102770-118352 GCA_026770325.2 Erythroxylum fimbriatum
TACAACTTAAGCATTCGCTTATTATGAACCATAATCTTGATGAGTGGTGAACTCGTATGTGTTTCATTATAATTCTTAATATGATCGGAATGGATATTTACAGAGTATTAATCCATTTTCTGCATGTTGGAATTATTAATTGAAACATGTATCAGGGAACATTCACTCAAATAAAGAGTTTATATTGATATCATCACTTCAAGATGTTTTACGGAGATTGGTGATTAAACTGGTGCCAGTAGTTTGATGGACTAGCTATCCATCAAGTCTTAACACCAAGATGAGATCTTGTGTGTTAATTACCATATAAAGTAAAACGGGAGATCTAGAAGGAAAAACCAACATAAGGGCAAAACGATAAAGTTACCCTTTATTATGTGGATGACTATAATATAGCTCATAATAAAGTTTGCAATTGGACATCTTCTTTGAAACATGTATTCTCATAATATTTAGTAATTTAAGAGTTTAACTAATTGTCTGTAGTGGAATGACATTTGGTTAATAAACTAATTCTGGGCTTATTGGAGCTTGAATTATATAAGTCCAATTAGATTCCTCGTTTGGCTTCTAGGAAGGTTATCAAGCAAAGTAAGAAATATGAATAGAGGTTTTAAAGCCCATGATTGAATGTTAGGCTGACTTTAATTAGAAACCCAAATGAACATTTAATATTAGGCTTGACTTTGGTTTGATTGGATTAATTAGATTGATTAAACTGAAACAAAGTTATTAAAGAAAGAAAGAGGGCATATTTTAGTTTTTTTATAGCTAAATGTGCTGCTACACATTTAGCATTGAATTGATAAGTTAAAGATGGTTTTTTTCATGCTTTATCATCATTAAATAGAGTGATGATCTTATCATGAAATGGTTTAATGGTTGTCTTTTAATAATGGCATGTAATGTAACCTTTTAGCATTCATTTGATTAAAGAAAGGAAGAGGTGCATTTGATGTACTCTCTCTTCCTTCTTTCATCCATAACTAAAAATGAGAAGGTCTCATTTAGATTATTGGTCTTTTCATGTAGCCATTTTAAACAAATGAGAAGATTCTCATTTATTGGCTTCTTTATGATTGATTAAAGAATGAAGTGATGCATTGGATGCAAATCACTTCTTTGATGATAACCAAGTTTTCCAAGAAGAACAAGTGGTAGATCAGATTGGTCACGGATACAACAATAAGGAGAGGATATATTGACAAAGGAAAGGATACAAAAGAGTCAAAGTTATAGCAAGGATTCAAAGAGGATACAAAAGCAAGGAGCGAAAGTTGTAGCAAGGAGTTGGTATATTTCTTCCAACTTGATCTTATATAAATTATTTTCCTTATAACGTATCATTTTGGCTGAAACATGTTTATTTGGTTATGTTATTTCCGCTGCGTTTTGATTTCGAAAAAGTTTTGAAATCTTCCGTTTTAGCCAAATCTTGCATGCTTTTGTTTTCGATCCAACACTAACAAATTTACCACCTTCATCACTTTGCATGTTTCTTTAATTTGTTTTTCTTAGTTTAGTTTTATTTTATTTTTTTTATTTCAAACCAAACAACCCCGCCCCCTCCCCACCAAAACCTAAGCACCAATTAATTTCGTTTCAACAACTTTACACACATTATCTGTGGGATCGACCTAAACTCACCACTACTACAATAATAGTCTAGTTTATTTTTACTAGCATTGACGCGTTATCAAAAAGGCAAGATTGAGACTTTGAGTGCAAAAATTTGATGGTACAATTTTATTAATTTTAATTATGTTGGGTATACGGACTTAACCCTTGAATTTTATACTACTCTAACTTTTGAGCCGCAAAAATTAGATAATTTTTTGTTTCAATTAAAGGCAACCCTTATAATTTACATTATGATATTATGGAAGAAATTGGTGGATTTCCTAGAAATAATATTATTGAAAAACATGATAACTTTCGTGCTAAGCAATATTGGAAGCAATTAATGGGGTTGGATGACGTTGTTGTGAGAAATGCTTATAATAATGTTATTTTAAGTCATGAGCATTTGTTACTGCATAATTTATGTCTCATCTAAAAGTAACAAATGTTGTTTTAAAGACTTATTCATACTTTGGTGCATTGACCAGTTTGTACTTCAACCCATATTTTTCACACAATAGTTACTACTCATAATAAGAAAAGTAGTTATCTTGGCATGGGTGGGTATCTTGTTACTGCACTTGCTCTATATTATGGTGTGTTTGTTACGGGACTAACTATTGTTTTCTATGAGTTTTTTAACTATAATAATTTAAGGCAAGTTGATATCTTGAAGGTCCATAACATGGAACTCCGAGATATTGTTTCCAAAACTCGTGTGAAATACAGGACTAGTTAGGCTAGCTCTAGTTTTGCATTAAAACAACACCAAACTGAGGTCTCATCAACTGAAGAAACTAAGGACAATGAAGAGGAGTGCTGGGAGAAAGTCTTTAATTTAGTGTCCGAAAATAACAAGCTCATCATGGAGCACATGAACATTATAGAGGCTCAAATGAAGGAACTTGTGTGCCATCGATGTAAATACCAACATGACACAAAGAAGATTTTAAAGTACTTCGCTGCTCAAGGTGTTCAGATTCGTTCACCCATACCATCACCAACTCGATCTTCATAAGTTTTTCTTGCTCTAAACTTTTCGTTTTTTTTGTTTTTTTCAATTTTTATGTGTTGTTTGGCTTCTCACATTGAGGACAATGTGTTGTCTAAATGTGGGGATATTTATGCATTAGCATGTCATGTATGTGTGAATTTTGCATTTACATATCATATTTTGTTAGTTTTTTTGTTAGGATGACATTGTGTGAACATGTTGTTGCATAATGTGTGCTTTGTGTGAATGTGTCAATGGAAAGAATCAAATGGAATTATTTTAGCTTTAAACACGGTCATTTAACTTATAAAGGCATAGTAACTTCTAAATTTTATGTTTTAAGTATCTTTGGGATGAATATGCATATTAATTAGGATATGGCACGTATTCTTTCACTTTAGGAAATTTATTGTATACATTTATAATTATAGGTCAATTGAATTGGTTAGCATTATTAGTAAACTTTCAAGAGAATGATTGACTAAAAAGAAACGAGGTAAGATAAAAAATTTAAAAAAAAAGAAAAAAAAAGTGTGTTAAATAAATTCCTATTTCTCTGATCCTTTTTGAAAAAAAAACGGCTTACAAATAGAGCTGGTAGCCAATTCGGAGTGTGATATAGCTAAGTACCTAGAGGCATTCATGACAAAATGTTCGTCTTCACATCAAAATACTAGAATGACCCTTCAACCAAGATAAATAAAAAAAAAACCTAGTTGAGTACTCGAGGGACTTTCATAATAAGGTGTTTATCTTCACATCAAAAGATTAGGTTAACGTTAAAGAAAATCTAAAAAATGGTGTTACGATAAATAAACCTATTGACGTTTTAAAAATAGCAAGAAATTTGCATAAAATGACACTTAGTGATAGTTTCCTTTTTAATTGATCACTAATAATAAATATATGCTTACAATTGTCATAGGTGTATGAATAGGGTATTAATATTTTGATTAATATGTATATTCAATTAAAAGTACTTAAACATCAAAAGAATAAGTTAGTATGTTGGCACATTTTGAATGATTGATGTTTGCAATTAAATTGACTCCATAGGATTTGATGCCATTTTATGATTATTGCATGTTGCATAAATGTGTGATTATGTATTTTGTGTTTACGTTTTTGTTTTTTCTTGAGAACAAGCAAAAGTTTAAGTGTGGGGTTGTTGATAGGAATAGATTACGCTATGTTTTTCTAGGTGTTTTAGTATGTTTTTCATTCTTAGATGATTGTCGTGTGTATAGGCTTAAAATTGTGTTATTGTTAGTGTTTGATTATGTTCTGAGTGTTTATATGGTTTAAAGCATAAATTCAATCTTAATTTTATGTTTCATAAGGTGTTTGATGTGTTTGTGAGTGTTGGAAATAAGGAAATTAGAGAATGAAGAAGTTGTTGGAAGCATGAAAGGTGTCATGATCATGCACAAAGAGCATGATCATGACAAGCATGCATGGCTTTCTTTCACAATCGTGACAAGGGGGCACAATCGTGACAGGCATGCATGGGCTGCATGGCTTTCTGTCACAATCGTGACAAGGGAGCATGATCGTGACACAGAGGTTGAACCAAGTGAGGCACAATCGTGCTTCGAAGTCACGATCGTGCCAAAGGTTTTTTCAAGCGTGAATTTTTTTCTAGTTTTTAGGGTTCAAGGCTATTTTTGGAATCGAACAAAGTGAAAAACCCTAGACATAACCTTAGAACCGTAATGCACTATATAACAACATGAAAAAACAACAAAAAGAGGCTTCAGCCATTGCATCAAAGTAGATCAAATTGGAGAGATCAAAGAAGAGCTTCAAGAAATTCCAACATTCTAAATCAATGATTCAAACATTTTTTACTCTTTTCCCTTTATTTTCTTCATAATCATTGATGTGAAACTAGATTTCTATTATGTAAAACATGTTTATGGATTTCTAAATCCAGCTTAGGAATTATTTTGTGAACCTTGATTATTGTTGATTTCAAAATATCTTTGGATGTTTGTGATAATTGTCGTATATATACGTAATAATAAATCACGAGAGTAAGTCAAAGTAATTAGTGTTAAGATATCACGAGAGTAAGTCAAAGTAATTAGTGTTAAGATATAATTAATGAATTCAATTAGGGTTAATTGATTAGATCTTGAGATAGAATAATCAAAACCTTAGGAAATTTAGGATCAAACATAAATTGAATTAACAAGATTAAGGGAAAGAAAATAAGGATAGAATAGTCCCTAAGTATTAAACTTTGATCAAATCTTAATTTTATTGACAACTCACTTATTTATCTGCTTAATTGTTTTGTTTATTTTTTTAATGTTTGTTATTTATTTTAATTCAAATCAATTCTTAGTACCTTAGACAAAGTTCTTATTCAAATTGTTTTGGTGTCTATAGTCCTTTTGATACTATAAAATATGATCTGTATACTTACATACTGAGAGTTTTATTATTATATAAAACTTGGTCAATAGATACATGTTGGACAATTAGCCAATTGTTGAAGTTTGGAGGCTACTCAGTGAAGGAAATATTAGCTCATATTGGCAATGGGGGAACTACTAGTTTTTAGTTTGACAACTAGTGTAAGCTTAGTAACCTGTAGTTACTCATATTCAATTCTCTATAATTTATTATTCCTACTAAGGCCAAAGCGGAGGTGATAATTAAAGATCTTTAATGCCTTTCCCAACTACAGGCCTAAATCCTTTAAAGATGATTAAATCTGCTAGCTAAGGCATATATTTAGTAAGTTCATCAATTCCTTTTGTGCATCCATTGTCAAACTTCCTCATGAAATCACACCTTAGAGAAAGTTGTCCTGGTTTAAGGATCACCTACCTAAGGCTTCATTCACTTTATAGACGACTATTAAGAGACTTATGACACTTGATAGGTTCAAGTGGAGTTTCAAGTTCCAACCATAATGGCATATTCTTTCTTTCTAAAACTTTCCTAGAAAGCACTAATCACTTATTCTTCTTATGCCCCATGTATAGACACACTTCCTTCAACGGTGTAACTTACGAACTGATTCAGGCCAGTGAGATCAAGTGATTAGTTGGGCTTCAAGCATAAAAGCTCAAAATAAGCATTATCTAAAAATATTTAAGTGTGCCTGAATTGCTACATCTATAATGTTTGGAGGGAAAGAAATAATCCAGCTTTCAAGGACAAGAAAATGGATCCTTGTGCACTCCTAACTCACTTTATAACTAGTTACTGGAGCTCATTGTTGTTAAAAACTCACACCTCATGCAGTGAAAGAATTATTACTACCAACTCTTGGGGTCCTCTAATGCTTCCTCAAGGTAAGCTTCTAAGGTAAAGCTGCAGCCCGTTTACCTGGTATAGTTTAGAAAACAGCCATGACAAGGTTATCCAATGGTCTGCTTTGCACTATATAACTTACACTCAAACTGGGGTCCCAACACAAGTAGTACTTAGTGCATGTTCCTTTTAGATGAAAAGTTCTCCAGATGCTTGTTTTCGTATGTTGGGTTTTTTCTTTTAATTCCCCTCTTTGTTTAACTCTTAATTCAATTTCATTTTACTTCAAAAGAAATTATTCGAAACCATGGTTAGATAATGTGTTGATGCTATTTGGAAAGAGGAATTCTAGTACCATCAGATAAAGTCAGAATGATATACATAATCTGAAGCTCAACTCTTGAAAGACACTAGCTGTATAGCCTAAGCTGAAATTAAATGATGACAACTAGACCACTCGGGCTGGACTTTAAGATATAATGCAGTAGAAAGCACACTACAATGAGTAGTACATGCATTAATAATTGTTTACATTAACAAATTGAAATCAACAAATGACGTGATGCTGCACATTAGCACTGATTTTTACAAAATGCTGCAACCAAATCAACCACTGCTTTCCTTTTTCAACCAGACGAATGGGGGAGAACCATAATTATAGTGTTAAAAAGGTTGAAAGCATTCACATTAACAACATGCTACACAGTAATCAGTATCTAAGTGCATACCTTGCTAAAGATCATTCCTTACCCTGCTGCAAAAAGAAATTGGAAAATCTGGTAATAGAATACCAAAAGACTTGGTAAAATAATGAGATCAAGTTAATAGAATACCTCTGGACTAATACACTTCAGGAAGCTTGGGTTGAATCTACTTTGAGATAACTGATTCTGATGCTGCAATGATATTTTTGTGGATTCAAAACTACCAAATATGAATCTGCTAAGTCTTCTAGGTAGGCACAACCTAACAAATTCCAGACTTCCAAATAACTCAAGCCTGAACAAACTCGGTCAATGCCCGATATCATTTTCAAATTCTTTCTTGAGAAATTACATCATTAAAGAAAGTAGTCATTAATATAATTGTTTATAAGTTACTATTGTTGCAGTTACAGTATAATGCCTCCCGTATTAGTCCAGAATTTTTATAATTTCTTCTTGAAGTCCATCCATAGCTCACAACTCGTACATGGTCAATCCACAAGAACAAAGGTGTAAAATAAGTATAGATGTGCTCATTGCAATGACAACTGACTTGAAAATAGGGACAAGTATTATAGACGAAAGACTACTGCAGAGAAATGAAGTGTAGAAATATCATTATTATTAGCTAGTATGCAAAATAAGTTGCAATGCATTACCTGAACTGCAAATGGTGAGCTTTGGGCCATGAACTTAAGAAACTCTTCCTTCTTTCCCTCGAAATTGGACTTTGTAACATTCAGTAATGATTGTTCTCTGTTTATGTCCTCCAGTAGTTTTTCTTTATCCCAGCTCATCTTCTTGAGCTTTTCCTCCGTTTCAATGTAAGCATTTGGAAGACCTGAAGATATAAAAGCTTTTGGGAATCTCACGTCCATGTTGATTCTGGTGATTAGGTAGCATCAATAATGAAAGTAAGCATGCAAAATAAACTGTTAGAAAACATGATCCGTGAGCCAAATAAACAAATAAATAGATAATCAAAACTTTTGAGCATGCGTATATGGGTATAATGTAATAGGTTGTCTACCATGATTACAATTACATCTAAAGTACGTTCAATTTCTGTTCACCTTTGACAGTGAGAAGTTGCATCTTTCATACAGTTATTTCACTTTCAAAGGCGTGCATATATAGCTGAGGATTATTTAAATTAAAATTTACGATGGAAACTCAAAATGAAACATGCATCTTATAAAAAGCAAATAAACCGTAGTCAATGAAAGTTCTGTTTGACTTTTTGATTGGAAAGCCAATTACCGATTGCCAAGAGAAAAAACACCTATAGCCTTTATCATCCCTCCATCCAGCGAAATGGCGCCATCACTTATACAAGGACGGGCTTGTATCAAGTCTTCCCTTGTTTTATAGACTTGAAGGCGCGAAAAAAGGTTATAAAATAGGGTCTCTCTCAGGCCATATCCCTCACGAGTGAGATAAAATAAGTTGGTGTGTTCAATTTTGATCATATTTACAGCAAAGCCAACAAATCCAAGCGGACACTCTCCATTGGGCAATTTTGGCTTTATAAGGTCGAGCCTTCTTTGTGGGTCATCAGCTACAAATTCACCACAGTAAGGTCTACAAAAAAGGCGAGGATTTGGTTAGTTAAACAAACAACAATTCCAGATGGTAAAATGGATCATCTGAGATTCATACCTTAAATTTTCAAGACAAATGACAAGAAATCGACCATCCAAAGCCCTCCCAATAGAAGCACCAAGACCATGAAGACCAGAGCCTTTATTGATGCATCCTTCTTTTCCATAAGTTTCGAGAGTTTGAACACCTTCAAAAGTCTTACAGACAATTGCCAACATAGTGTCCAATCCTAAAAACTCTGAAAGAAGCCTGCAATCCGTCCATCATAAGGAAAAGTAGAACAAACATGGGTCAAATTGTTGTAATTAAAAATCACATTGCTCCTTGTTAATGTGGGCCACCAAAAAGGAATGCTGTTGCATTTCAAATACCTTGCGTGGTTAAAACAACTAAAATATAATGAGGGCAACTAGAGAATGAATTTTCATATGATTTAGAGTGATGCTAGCAACTTCTAAGCCAATATAAAAGGTACAAATGGCAATTTTAAATAAAGATTTGCATCATTAGCATCTATACTGATGTTGTAAAATACTGGAAATCCAGTATTTGGAAAAAAATTAGTAATTTGTATTCCAAATATTGCAACTAACCTACTAAGGTTGTCATCTTCTACATTGGCAAGTGTAGCAACAATCCCAACAACATCCTTGAGTAATGTAAGATGGGAAGCCTGTTCTCCATGTCGCACAGTGAGCTGGCACAAAATACCTGCAGCAGAATTTTCAAACCGTAGAATCTGCTTGGTTGTTTCCTCACTCCAATTAGAAGAATCATTATTGTTCCCAGTATCTGGAGGGGCTGAAGAATGATACTTCCCGAGAATAACTGATAAAATATTCATCAACCATTAGTAGAGTGAACATGGAAAAAGTATAATTGTATAGGTTTAAGTTAATTCATTTCAGCATTTAAGAAAGAGTTTACATAAAAAAGCATCTATAAATTACGAATACCTTGCATATCAAGAATGGAATCTTCTAATTTGATTTTCTGGACTTTCAGCGCTTTTATATTCTCCTCATGCTGCTTGATTTTCATTCCCAACATTTGTAGATCATCTTGAAGTTTCTGCACAGTTGGGCTTTTTTAAGACTTCATATATAGCTACCTGCTATCAAGTTCTGAGAAAAAAATTTTAAAACACACTTAAAATGTGCATCTCTTTATTTCAGTTACAATGAGCCTTGAAAAGAAGCACTCCATATATCGGGAATGGATGGTCACTTCGAGACTAAGAAATGATGGGCAATATAGGCATCTTTTTCATAGCATTAACATCTTGACAGGTAAATCAAAACTAATAATGGATGGGACAACTGCATAAAGAAGCACTGGATTCCATTGCAGGACCTGAGAACTGTAAATAATGGACTGCGCTTGAGAAAATCCCCCATTTTGACCTTCATCACGAGGAACTATACTGGTTTCCATTTTATCAACTTGCAGCAATGCTGATGAATCCAAGATGGATGGCTGCAATTCAACAAAACCCATTTATTTCTCACAAACACTGCAGCAAAGCATAGAACATAGAAAAGGAACCAGTTGGAAGCTTAAGTTCATCACTTTCTACATAACGCTAAACTAGTAGGTAAGTTACTATAGAGTCATATACAAATGAATCACAATGCTAAACATGGCTGCAAGCATAACCGTCAAATAGTTTCTACACAAAAATCTACCACAATATTAGTTAAGAGAAGGAAAAGACAGAAAATCCTGTAAATTCAAAGCTTCCAGTCCTAAATATAAAATGACCCTCAAATTTTTCCCATCCATTAATAATTACTCAGCATCTTTTTGTGAATTGCATCCACTGTCTTTCAAAATATGGAAAAACTTTCCAGTTTCCAGGCTAGAAGTCACCAGATATTATCAATCTTTTAGACTAGATAACGATATTCATAGTCCCATAGGAACGAAGATTTTTACAAGCTTATATTTTGTAGCATTCCTCTAATAGTTGCTAGTAAGGTGAAGGTTAAATTGGCATTTTGCGAGGTTTTCTAGCACTCACATCCAATTCATAGAATAACAAGAAGTTATCTAAAAGACAGAGAAATAGATCACCGTCCATGGATAATTCTGTCATTCTTAGAGACACGAAGAAAATGAACATAAATGGTACTCTCACATCATGTCGGTAATTTGTTTTGGAGTACATTTGTACTCCTGATTTCTGGTATGCATTCCCAGCATTGGTTAAGGATGTGAGACTACCATTTATGTTCATTTTCTTCACATCTCTAAGAATGACGGAATTGGGATGTGAGACTACCATTTATGTTCATTTTCTTCACATCTCTAAGAATGACGGAATTATCCATGCTGGGAATGCATACCAGAAATCAGGAGTACAAATGTATTCCAAAACAAATTACCGACATACAACACGGAAAGGCTTCCAGAACACGATTTGGAACCCGACCCATAAGAGCAAAGAAGAGGAAAAAAATCACAACTACCTGGAAACAGATCCCCACATACACATGTCAAAAGTAAAAATAGCAAGAAAGATTGCCACTTTTATGCTCTACCAACAGACTGGTAAAACCATATTGACTTGAAAAAAAAATCATGGATAGATTACAGAGTAAACCCGAGTTCAGATACAAACTTCACTAATCAACCTCAAAAAAAGGGGGGAACTCACATAGAGAGATTAACGGAAAGCAAAGTAACATGCATACAGCATCAAGGTGTCAATCAAAAAGTGATACCATAAATTTCAGAGTTTCCAATAGCCTGCAAAAAAATAGGAGGGCATGCGAAACGGTGTGATAGATCACACCAATTGGGACGTAGAGGAAAGGGAAAGAAAATCTAAAAATGTTCACAGCATTGTATCGGAAAGGAAACACGAGGTTAGGAAAAACAAAAAAAACAAAAAAGATGAACCTTATGATTGGAATGGAGCATAGCAGGAGCAGCTGCGTTGATTCCCCCTCTCACTTTCCTCAGATACGCTGGCTGAAGGATTATTGTAATTATTATTATTATATTAAGGTTGATATAGACTTTTTCATCAGTCCTGAACTTTTTATCAATTAAATTAAAAAAGCTTGTTCTCTCACTCAAACCCAGAACTTCTAATTGGTTTATATTTGAAGTAAATCTTAGGTGCTAAATCATCTGAATATTGAACTGTTGGATTTCATTTATAAAATTATTTATAGCAAAACAAAAAAACTACACTCTCCTTTTTAAAATAAAAGTCGTTTTAGAGAGATGCACAGTTATTAAGAAAGCTAATAAAATTTTGATATACCCTTATTAATTGTATGTTGAACTGCCTTAAAAATGTAATATGTGTAATTAGGATGTGAGAGAAATTAAAGGGTAATTTTAGAAATAAAATTATAAATATGCATGAAAAACCGTAAACGACACTTATTTTGAATAATTAAAATCCCTCTAAAACAACTTTTATTTTGAACAGGAGAGAGTAGTTGTTACTTTCGAAAAGACTTTAAAGAGGGATAGACACCGGATGTCAAGTTTTGACAATTGATTTAAAACATCTTTGAATATCAGGGATAAAATAAATCAGAATTTCCTTTCCTTGCAGAAACACAACATCTAACATTCATCATTATATGATATGATGCTCAACAATTTGCTAATCAAAATGTTAACTCTAATGAAATCACTTCAAACTTAGTGATATGCCAACCAGTCTTTAAAGGTCTTTCAAAATAATCAAAATGACACTCGGTTGAAGAACAAAGAAGCTATACAATGATGATTCAGCAATCTCTAGAAAGGTAAAGAAAAGCTTCAGTTTAAGTGGCATGTTGTAATTGTTTACTAATTAAAAACACATCTTCTTTAGGATCTGTAACACTTTTGCATAAACCTATCCAATCTATACCACATGAAAAGAAGGCTTCCAATAGGAAAATTTTTGCTATCGACCTTCCTTTCCACTTGCTCTCTAGGCATTGTTTCAAGAATCATTTGGATTGGTTTATATTTCGTATTTTTATTTTATTTTCATTGGAAACTAAAAATATCTTATTAAAATTTAAAAGAAAATTTTAAAAATAAAAGTTTGCTTAATAAAAAAAACAACTTTTACGATTTCATTACCTCGATCTTTTATTCTTATTATAATAATAGTTACTAATATTAAATTTTTGTTTAGTTCATTTCTTAATATATCAAAATATCATATCTCATCGCCTTACATGCTAAATTACATATTATTATCTTTCTAGACATAGATAAGCCTATTTATTTTATAAATGAAATTATATTTTTGCTTAGTTTCTCCTTATCACCTCATATGACACCATATCCTCCTTTTTAGAGTATTAATAATTTGAAATTTGAATGTTTGGAAAATTTCAATGAAGACAAGGAAATAACATAAATTCTCATTTATTAAAGATTTTTCACTTATCAAAAAAGTGTAATACACGTATTGAAAATAATTAATTTAATGCTAAATTAAATTATGTTATGTTAAATGAAATAATGTTATGCTTTTTGATGATGTGTTTTAGTTCCTACTGCAATTTTATAGTTTACTTATACCTAACACTAGCAACTACGAGTGAATTTCTTAAGGATTAGAATTACTAATACTTACTGTGCTTGTATTATTTAGTTTAACAAATTATGATATTTATGATAATCAATTTCATAATTAAAATAATAAGCTAAAATAAATCATCACAATTGACTAACTAAAACAGAGATTAAACTAAGAAATAATCAAAGAAGAAAATAGTACCTGGAATTCGAATCCCCTTTTGGACTTCTTATGAAATCACAATTCCGTTAATCAATTTAATTTATAGTTCATTAGATCATAGAAATTCCTCCTTTATGCGAATGCCTTTCTTAAGACGTTGATTAATTTAAATCTCCTTCTCATTAAAACCCTTATAATTGTATCAATCAATTTATGAATTTGACTAATAGGTTTGACCATAATTTAGAATATTTATATCTACCTATCTCTAAGTTTGTATGCAACTTCTTTTAATTATGTTATATCAATTCATTAGAAGGATTTCTACATCTTAATTGCATGAAATCACACATGAATCAACATGCTAGTAATATTGTTTTAAGAATAATTAACATATAGTTGAATCTCTATAAAACTAATGAATGAATTAAAATAAAATAAAAATACTACAAGGCCTATCATGAGGTTCATCTAATCTAAGTACATGTTGGACCCCAAACTTTTCTTAGAAGTTAGAACTATTAAATGAGAAATTTTGGCAATTAGTTATGAGTAAAGACCAAATGAAAGAGAAAATTTTTGAATTAGAAATGATAGACAAGAGTAAAGTAGTGAATGAGAAATGTGGATAGATCCATGTTTTGCTTTGGTGTTTTTGATGGATAAGAGATTTTGAAATGAGAAGAATTAAGGTGAAAGTTTGACGTAAAATGAAAGTAAAAATGAAGTTGAATTTGTGTAGTAAGTTGATGAAGCATATGTATATATGTGTATGTTCTGTTATTAGTGTTCATGATTAATCACTGACTATAATTTCTAATGGATGATATTGATTTGAAATGGAGTTGAGATGAGGAGTAAGTGAAGTAGAAAAGGTGATCTTGGTATGAGTTGTGATAAGGAAAGATTTTGAAACAAATGGGTGGTTGATCTGTAAAATGTTCACTAAGCCACAACGTTTTATCTAGTTATCCAAATGAGATGATTCTTAATTTGGATTACACTAAAGACATATAGCTACATTTCTTATGCAGACATCGAATTTAAATTATGTCTTTAAAAATCTCAAAAATTGTCATGAAATTGATAAATGGGTGCAGTACCTTGGTGGAGGAATGTAAAGTTCATATTTTGACTTCAGGGGAAATTCTGGATTGATCTAGATAGAATTAAGCAAAGTTGTCTTCTAGAAAGTTATAGGTTTTTCTTTTATCTTTCCAATGGTATATAGTATGAGAATTTTGAACATTGGAGTTGAAAGTTATGGTCTTTATAAGTGGATATATTCAAGAGTATGGATAGTATGGTCTGTCATGACGTCATATCGTCTGTAAAAATGTATAGTCTATGATGACATCATATCGTCTATGAAGATGTCATATCGTCTGTAAAATGTATCATCTATAATGACGTCATATCGTCTATGTTTGACTTCTGCTTCTTTTATGTTTGACCTTCTCTACACTATCATCTGGTCCATTTTTGACCCCTCAAATGATAGAATCTGTCTTCGAGGCCTCATGAAAGTTGTACATCTTAAAGTCCTCTTTCAAACCATCTAAAGAACACTATAATCTGATATCTGTAGGGAAAGTTATGGCAATTTTTCCAATTCTGTATCGTCTGATGACGTCATATCGTCTATAAATGATGTCATATCGTATGTTCCTATTTTTGACCCTGTAGATAATCAAATTTGTCTTCTAGTTTTTATGAAAGTTGTAGATCTTGAAGTCCTCTTTCAAACCATCTAAATAACATCTTAATCCGATATATGTAGGAAAATTTATGGCAATTTTCCCAATTCTGTATCGTCTGATGATGTCACATTGTCTATAAGTGACATCATATCATCTATTCCTATTTTTGGCCTTGTGGATGATCTATTTTGTCTTCTAGATCTTCATAAAAGTTGTATATCTTGAAGTCCTATTTCAAACCATCCAAAGAACACTTAATCTGATATCTGTAGGGAAAGTTATGACAATTTTTCCAATTCTGTATCGTCTGATGACATCACATCGTCTATAAGTGACGTCGTATCGTTTGTTCCTATTTTTGATCCTGTAGATGATCGAATTTGTCTTCTATATCTTCACAAAAGTTGTATATCTTGAAGTCCTGTTTCAAACCATCCAAAGAACTCCTTAATATGATATCTGTAGGGAATGTTATGACAATTTTTCCAATTCTGTATCATTTGATGACGTCACATCGTCTATAAGTGACGTCATATCGTCTGTTCCTATTTTTGACCCTATAGATAATAGATTTTGTCTTCTAGTCTTCATAAAAGTTGTATATTCTGAAGTCCTATTTTAAACCATCTAAAGAACACCTTAATCTGATATCTGTAGGGAAAATTATGACAATTTTCCCAATCCTGTATCGTCTGATGATGTCATATCGTCTATAAGTGACGTCATATTGTCTATTCCTATTTTTGATCCTGTAAATGATCGATTTTGTCTTCGAGGTCTTCATAAAATTTGTAGATATTGAAGTCTTCTTTCAAACTGTCTAAGAATGATCTTGATCCGACATCGCTATTGAAAGTTATGTCAATTGTCCCAAGACAGGTTCAATATGATTGAGGGTCAAATCTTGTTTAATTCTTCTGGCCATAACCTTGTTATCCTACCTTCAATTAAAGTGAATCTTAGACCAATAGACTCCTAACACATTTATTTTTACGTCTC
>JANZLH020000107.1:137870-152269 GCA_026770325.2 Erythroxylum fimbriatum
TGACAACTAGCCTATGTGGCATTTCCCCCCTTGCTCATCTTACCCCTAATGCTATAATTAGGAAGGGTACTAACAATCACAAACTGATCCATATAGATAATAACTCTACACCAAATGAATAAAATACTTTAGAAGACAAATGAAATGCACATATATTGTTTCAGATCAAGCATACTGAATATAACTTCTAAAATCTCAGAAGAAATATACCCACTCTTAAATGAATAAATGGCATGTATCCGAAGAACCCTTGACAACCAAGGGAAAAAAATGTTGCTCCAAAACTATAATTTCACTTAAAAGCAACTTTAGCAGAGTCCACCAGTCTTTCGTGTTGCACCATTTGCTAGTTCTTGTAGTTCAGCCTCTATTCTGCAATATACTCAAGACCATAATGTTTTGTAAAAGGGTTGAATACACATATTAGATTCAGCGAGAATACCAATGCTTCAGAATCCATTGGACTCTGTTGGTCCTCTGACTTTGCCTAAATTTCACATGAACACTAATCTCCACTTGATCAAACTTAACACCAATTATCTTTCCCCTTCTATGAATAAGCATCACTCCCTATATATATTCATATGAAACCCTATAGCTCTTTCTCAACTCTGTGTTTGGATCCTTCAATGCACTGGTATTTGTGTGGTTTTCACTGTATCTTGTAAATGCCAGATCCTGATCCTAGTCTTCCCAGGTTCCTAGAATATCATACACCACTTCCTCTAGACTACTAATTTAGCAGGCCAATAAATTCATTGAGGTTTCCTTTCTTTGATCTTCACTTCTTTCTCTTAGGTTTCACTTTGGATATAACTTCCAGTGCATTTGAATCTCAATAATCATCTTAACCTACTCCATGTTCCCCAGGGGCGAATTCTAATTTCATAGAATTATCATGATTTCTGCATCCATCAGTTTTCAAACGGCCACCAGAACCTCCATCTTGTTCTTTCAGCACATAACTCCCTTAATGTTGACACAATTGTCTTCTATATCTCTTTTTCTTAGATGTTGTTTCCTTTTATTGGATTTCACTTCTGTTTCAACATTCTTCAACTCGTATGCATCAGTACGGACATTGTCAGCATCCTGCTGCTCCTTAGCAAGAGTCTCTGATTTCTTGACATTGTTGCAAATATCCAATTTCTCAACATCATTATATGGGACACTGTCAGCTTTTTTAGGTTTCTGCTTTCTTTCTCTGGATTTCACTTCCAAAGTGATGTTTGCATAGGCCTGATCTCCTGCCTGGTTACAATCAGCTTGATTTTGTTCCCCAAGAATGCAATCCCCAAGATCCTGACTAATGTTATCCATGCTACCAGCACTTTGATTTGGCTTCTTTTCAGACTTCCTTTTCCTTTTCCTGGATTTCAGATTTGGCTTCTTTTCAGACTTCCTTTTCCTTTTCCTGGATTTCACTTCTGTTTTCATTTCCATCGTCACATTGATAATAGCATCATCTTCAGCTTCCTGCTGCATTTCACTGCTACCAATCTCTGATTTCTCTGCATTGCTATGTTCACTTTCCTTCAGTATTGCTTGGTTAGTTGTGGTTATAGTCGCATTATTTACACTTGCATGTAAAACATCACATTTACTCTTCATAAGAACGCAACTCCCCACCTGAGCACTGCTATTCTTCTTAGATTTTTGTTTTCTTTTATTAGATATCCCTTCTATGTGAGCACCCTCTTCTGCCAGATGAACAAAATTAACATCAACTGGTTTATGTTCTTCAAGAATGCAACTCTCTGAATCCCGAGCAACATTATATGAGACTTCCTCAACGTTGCTTTTTTCACTTCTCCCAGATCTCATTTTTTTGTTCTTAGTTGGTACTGCTTTCTTACTTTCTCCATCTTCACCAACTTCCATCCGTTTCATGATGATACAACTGTCCAACATTTTCGCTCTGTTCTGTGCATTAACAGCATGCCTGTTGGATTTCACTAATTTTATTTCTTTTATCCCTTTTGCAACAGCACTGTCACCTTGATAACCCATCAGCTCCGTGGAATTGCAACCCTTAAATGTCGTGGCAAAATGTGGGTCATTATCAGATCCACTTTTGTTGGGCTTGACTTTTCCTTCCTTTTTTCCCAGGCTAGAACCAGGATCCTTAATAGCACCACATTTGGAAAACAGTTGAGTTGCTTTAGATAGTTGAGAGCCTGTAGCCAACTGAGAAATTGGCCTTACCAAGACCAGAAAATCACAAGTCAACACAGGTAAACGAAATAGGAACTGTTGCACAAAAATGAAACAAGTAATCAAGATAATAGGGCTATAAACTTTTGATATCTTCGTCATAGTTTCATAAATAAGAAACGATACTGACCCATATCCACTAAGATTAGAGAAACATTATCATAAGAAGCACATAAGCCACGTCAATGCTTAAACAAGCATTGAACAGAAAATGCTAGTGTTACGAAAATCACAAGATAAGAACAAAGAGGAAAAGAACTAAATGCAATGCAGATAATACACAACATTAACAGCCTTTTCTGGCTTAATTGATGGTTCATTATTAGCCAACTGATGTTCTCACCTCAAAATAGCTAACAAGTTTCCACGTCTAGTTACAAAGTCTTACCTTGGAGGAAGCACATTTCTGGAAACTGACTTTTCACGCCAAAAAGGGTGTGGTGGTAAATTATACGACTTATTCATATGCTGACAAAAATGGCAAGCAAAAATGAGCAAACAGAATCAGTATAAACAATAGTTAAGGGGCTCATTAAGTTTCCAACATAACTAACACACCGTATGGGGCAACATCACTCCTGCTGGTAGCCTGGGACAGTGAGGATGAAATTGAGGGTATCTGTAGAAAACAGATCTGACAAAAAAAACACAGAAAAAGAGATTATGGGATGGTAATGCAGTAAACAAAGTAACATTGTTATACTCAACAAACTTACAACACTTGATTGTTTGTAATCATTGGCATGCCATCAATAGGTGAATAAAGATCCCCAGGCTGGACCGGATCAACAGAAACACAAATATATCCATTCATTCCACCACTACATTATTGAAATAAATGTGTTAAATCATCTATAATTTGCAAAATTATGGAAATGACTTATGGCATTTTAACCACTTGATAACATTAAAGATAAATCAGAATATCAGTTCGCAATAGAAAATCAATAGAAGATTTCATTAGCAGGAAAACTTTTGAGAAAGTAACTGCACTTCAAATCAATAAAGACAGTAAATAACTATGAGGCACAATTGATATTGGTAGCCACAAATACCATAAATAGCAAAAAACATAATTTAAGAAAAGTTTCTTTATTTGGCAGTGATGGCCACTAAAGGCCACCAACTGCTGGCCATTTAGTTGGTCCCGTAAGGAATTGAGAAAACAGTTTGTCACCCTAAAGTATGAGAATTGTAACAGCAGGTTATGCAAAAGAAAAAGGAAAACAATAGAGAGCAATAGACAAGGAGTCCTTTAATCCAAAAATGTCTTCTCAATCACTCAATATAGAACAGAGAACCACAAACAAGACAGGACATTGAGAAATTGATTCACAGAAATGGAGAATGGCACCAACAGGTATAATACAAGACTGCAAATATATCTTTATTTCAGAATGAAATGATGTTTGTCCAAGTGTGCACAAATTTCCAATAGAGCATAGCTGAATTTGAACCTTTTATAGTTCTTTTTCAACTCATGCAATTTGTCAAAAAGAAAGCACTTATTTCCCCTTGTCTTGCAGCTTTAATTGTGCAAAAATGTTTACTTTCATGTATAATAATGGAACTGGAAAGAGGAATTAGATTTACAATGAATGACAACAAATTTTACAATCACAGGAAAGCAGCAAAAATAGCAAAACTATGAATTCCATAATATGTAATGCTGATGAAACAACCAATTTCAATTATCACTCAAGTTAAACAGAAAAGTGAAAAGCAATGACTAGAAGTGCTGCATCCAGAAGCACTGAAAAAGTGGGAACATAAACCTGATTTGTGGGTCAATTTTTTTTTGGGTTTCATATCCTGGCAATTCTTTATGATCATTCTGTTCTGAAAAAGAAGTCATGATGACTGCCAAAGGATGGGAGGAATGAACAAACAGGGTATCCATTCGGAAACTGTTTCTTTGTCTCTCTTCAACCTAAATTACAAATGAGAAATAGTAAAATGTTATCGTACAAAGATACCGCCAACTTCACTCACAGTAAATTTGAAACAAGGGTAACAGGTTCTACACATAATGAAAGCTGTTCATCACGTAGCATTACGAACCTACATAACCAGCTATATAAAGTTCAAGTAATCCAAGGGCCTTTTTACGCTCCAGCCAAATTTTAGACTCCTATAATAATAGGAATGATACCTGTTTTAACCAAGTATATGATTCCTACTGTCTCAGTCTGAAATTTGTAGTTTGTTCTTGATTTCTACTATTTTCTACGGCATTAGAAGCAACCAATCAGCTTCCAGCTGTACTCTTACCAACTAAACTTCTTTGTTACTTATTTACATTCTATTCATTTCATGTCTGCTCCTAATTTCCTAATGACCATAATCATGCTTTTTTAAGAAGATTATTACACCTTTACTTTGGTTAACTAGACCACATCTTATCAAATTACAATTGAAAACCATGTTGGGGGCTGGTTATGTCTTTTGCATTCTTAATATTGACTTGGGTTGCAAGATGATAATAAAATGAATTGCACAAACTTTAAGTTAGCACCATTAAACAAGAAAACATGAGTGGATCAACGATTTACTTGCCTTAAGCTCTGGGACACTGAAAGCATGCATGCAGCCTAAAATTTTAAACCAATGATAATTAGAAAAAATTCGATGAAATATATAACTTACAGTCAACGTATGCTCCACCTTTGCAATCTCAGAAAGAAGTCGAGTCTCTTCAATGAATGGCAATTTACAAACAGCCTGTTATTTGAGATAGAACTCCGCATCAAAAGTAAAAAATTTACGTTGATAAGCATATTCTTCTGGAAGAGGTACTGGCAATCATGAAATGTGCAGAAGTTGTAAAATATTAACATACCAAACAGATATACATAGAAATATGCCTAAGTCAATATCTACTTCTACAAATATACATGCACATACATATGTTATATAGATTTTTCAACCATAGCCAATTTTAAGCATCCACAAAGGATCAAGAATCAAAATTCACCTGCCAAGGAGCACGCTTTCCTTCCATATCAAGCTCAAATTCTGCAAGAGCAACCAACAATTAATTGTCAAAATAAGATATCCTGAATCACTCACTATGTTAACTCACATAACTATACCTGTGGGATAGAAATCCAATATGGGTGATGATGGATCTGTCATCAATTTCCTATAAAACAATGGAAGAGTGTGTGCACTGGTGTGTACAAATCGGGTCAATTTCTATTTACAAAAATCAAAATCACCAAACATTACGAGTTATCATAAAAAGAGAAATAAAAAACCTTGCAGCAGGCAGTACACCCATTAATTGATCAAATGGTTTGAAAGGTTGTCCCAGTGTGAAGCGAATGTCCAAATTATCAATACCATGAAAATCTGAGGCAAATGGTGCATAATGATATGGATAGAACCTAAAAGAATTGTTCATACAATTAGAGATGATCTTTGAATGTTCCAAGAAGGCAAACATAGATGGATGATGTTAAGTTTTTGCAAGCCAACAGAATTCATATTGCACCCATGTCCCATAATTCTACAAACTAAACAAGAATAAAAGCGGAATCATGTTGGTTAGAGGTGAAGGTGACAAGGAACATAATAGAATGGATTGATTCATGTATTGAACATTGTACTTCTTCCAATTCACAATGCAAGGAGCCAAGTCAGCGAGAGCTCCAAAAGTATGTGCTGAAACAACAAGAACATCTGATCATGTTGGAAAATACAGCAGACAATTAGAAGCAAAATTCCTCAAATCTTGAAGTGAATTAACATAGCCCATTGGGCTTGATCATGATTACCTTGATTTTGAAACATTCAAATTAATCAATATGTCATCAAACTAATCAAGTAAAAATATCTCATCCAACTAGATCCTGCACCACTTTAATTTTAAACTAGAGTCAATAATCTCATAATTATTTGTTGATTGACCTAGCAAAAATAGATGTAGACGGGGCACATTTTCACTGATTTGACTGGCAGACATTTAATTTTCATGAGCATATAAACATGAAGCCTATAAAAACAAGTGAAAGCACAGCATACCAATTCCACGAGCATACTCCTTCATAGTAATAGTGCATGACCCAACATATCCCTTCCACAAATTTAAAAACCTACATATATAGCAATAACTGCATTAAAGATAACCAACAAAGCAACTAAACAAAAACAGATGATGACTCAATCAACTCACTGGACAAATGAAAAATGATGTGCATCAAACAGACGAGGAAATCAGAAACAAAAATCAAAATTTTTCAACAGCAGTCAAAATCAAGAATATGTGAACAGTCAATCCTAAGTTTTTACATTATCAAAGCTCTCAACTGTCAGATACAAAACTAGAGCTACAAATAAACCTATAAATGCAAGCGAAAACTAGTTTATTCAAGGATAACTTGCTCAGTCTATTTGCCTCACCGCATGACTCCGAATTCTGTGACGCTCATCCTCTGTTTGAGCCTCAAATTTTGTATAATAGAATCTCACCTTGCAATCCTCCTCTCCCCGTATTATCTATCAAAAGGAATTTACAAGAGGAGAATTAGAAACCCTTTATTTTGTATATTCTGAAAGTATAAAGAACTGAAGAACAAAACTTAACAAGTAATACAGGCTACTGTAAGTAAGAAGAATCAGAGATTAATCTGCCAGTTTAGATGTCCCCATGCCAGTTTAGTGAAGTTTATGTAGCACAACTTTGAACTCAATTGTACATTGAATATAACACAGACTTGAACAATTTAGAACTCTAAACAAAAAGAATAATCACATTTTCTGAATCTTGGCATAGGCTTGACGTCTCCCGGGTAAGAGCAGATCCATAGTTTCTATCAGTTTTTGTATTATTGTGGTACAGAAATCGAGAATCAGAAGCATTAGAGACAGGCTTTTTGGCTGAAGCAAATAGGATCTTGCCTTGTCTTTGCTTTCGCTGCAGCCAACAGCAGAAATTAGTCTTCAAGATAATACATCAAAATTTATGTCAGTGCTGGTTACATGGTTTCCAGATTACTAACCCATGCATATTCCATACAAAATGAGTAATGAAGATCTGTGGTACAGAAATAATGAACAATGGTATACTCAAAAGGGAAAAAAACAAGGCAAAATTAAACAACTGGTAGATGATGAAGTCGATGAATGGACATGCATATATCATAGATCGAAAGTGACTTTTATGATCAAGAAACTATATCAAAAAAGTAAAAATTCAGAGCTACATCTGATTATAGATATGTCAACAAGTTATTGAGAAGCAAATAGGAACCTCTATACGCTTTCTCAAGATAGAAGATTCACGAGATCCCAAAGCTTGTAGAAAGTGCTGCACCCTCGTCAAGTTTATCTACAAAACAAAGCCAGAAAAAAAAAGCACTAACAAGTTGAGAAAGAAAAAATTTCAGTGATGCCTCAAAATAAAAAATCATGTAGACAATGCTGCGTGGAATGTAAATTAGATTAACACAGCCACACGACTGGCAGACACTTGACAACAATGGTCCAGTTTAATATCATCAATTGTATAGTTACAAGATGCTTTTTCTTTTGAGAAAAAGACAATGGATCTATGTATAATCTAAGATGCCAAGGACCTGGAATATAATCATCCAAAACTTCTTTTAAAAGAGAAAAACAACATGAACGTTTTATCACTTAAGATTTTGATAAGCAATTCCAAAGAAGGTGTAATTTAAGCCATGTCCACAATAAGTTTGGTCAGATTAAGGACGTCCTCAACGTAGTTGGAAGTTTCCTTAAAACATCCTTCAACCATGAATCATTATAGTAATAAAAGGCTGATTAAAACACCCTCTCACTCATAAATGAATTATTATAGTAATAAAAGGCTGCAAAGCCTAGCAAAAAGGAATCCAGATCATTTGCTACCATGATGGATGTGGTTGAAAGAACAAAATCATTATACAATTGAGGATAGTCTAATATTGGGAAAATCAGGCCGTACATTCCTGTGGTTTGATCCATTTTAGAGAAGGGTTATGTAGTCTAAAGTTAATTTTGTAATGAAAACCTTTTCGGTCAGTCTTCCATAAAAATCATTGATCATTGAGCGTTTCAACAGTGTTGTTTCCCCAAAACACCAGTCTATTTGTCCAACAAAAGGCCATCTCAATCCATCAACAACATCATCTCCACTAATTGAAATGATGTCATTGCTCTTTCCATCTTTCTCCCCTTTAATATAGAAAACACATTTTTTGATGGTCTAATATGACCTTTTGTTGGAGTTACTTCCCACATGAAATAACATTGAGCGAAAACATCATCGTATGCGTGTTCCCTGTTAATTATTTTTATGCAAAACAGAAAAGGGGGACTTCAAGTTGAAATCTGCTAGCATGAGGTTATTACTTTCTTGAAAAACTGAAATCACTTAGAAGATTAGATGTCAATAATCTTGTCCTGTAGAACACTTATTAGATAATCCATGGGTAAAAAACAAAAAATAATGTTTTAGTAGCTATATCAGTATGGTTTTTCGATAGTCCCCTGTTCTGTTTTTAATTTACATCCAGCTCTTACATACTTCTCATATAAAAAATAATCAAATGAATAAAGAGAATATTGAAGGAAACACATGGATCGTCCAAAATGGATTGAATATGTGGAGATACCTCCCGATCAAAGACCAAAAAAGAAAAGGAAACATGATATCATATAATGAATTGATTATCAACTTAATGATCAATCAACCAAGATAATCAAGCTAATCATTAGACAAAAAATGTAAGCAAACATGAAATACCATATAGCATACATGTGCCAACAAAAACTAACAAACAAATAAAGCACATAGTCAAATGAATACAGTATAATCAAAACAGGAATTTCAGTAGAAATATTCAAGCAAGTCAGCTTTACACATAAGCGTTGAGCTACGCACCTCAAAAGAATTGGTTAAGTAACCACCCATCCGAATAAATTCCTCTTTGTAAACATTCATTAGCAAAGTAATGGCTCCCTATCAAAATCAACATTATCAGCAATTGAAGGCAGAGACAGATTTGGGGTGCAAGTGATAAGCGCAACATATAGTGCTCTACTTGGATAATGCAATTGGCAACAGTATGAAACAACTAAAGTAGTTTCATATTAGGTTATATAGGTTTCTGTTCAGTACATACATAATGATCAAGGGTTATCACTTCATTTTTTTCATTGGTTACCAATCAGAAAATTTTTTCTTCCACAAAAATATGATTAATTTGCATCTAAGAAACAAAATCAGTACATATTTCTCTAAGAAACGCACATAGACACACAAAAGGCAGCTTTTGTTTCCCAACCTCTCTTATCCCCAGTGATGGTAAGCTTGGAAGAAAATCATTCCCAATGAACAAACACATGAAGACGAAATCGTCAATTAAACGCTCTGGGTCTGCCTTCAACTGAGCTGATGAGATTGACATCTCACGTGCTAAATACTTACGCAAAACTTTAATGCTGAGAAACTGAACCAAATATGCCATCAAAGCTGGCAATGTTAAACCAGAATATGATGTGGATAATGAGGCCAAGAAAAAGGTTTGCATGAGATGTGCAACAAAGTAAAGGGTCTTAAATTCAATCACACAACAGCAAGACCATTGATTGTATGTTTCCAGAATCACCTCTATCAATCTTATGTTATCCTCAATAAGCAAAACATTTAACCAGTCTCCTTTCCTATTCGAAATTAATAAGTCAGAATGCCTAAATTTCCTATAAATAGAAATTTGAAATATAAGTTACAGAAGCACAAGGATCATGAACATCATATAGTATTCATCAAATGCTGACAACCAACACTAGTAACTTCAAAAATTTTATATGCTTAAACCATAAGAAAGTTTAATCACATCAAGTTGATTGCTCAACAGCATAAATTACTTAGTTTTTATGGTTAAGCCACATGCCCAAATCTTTATCTTTATGTCAGTAAATAGCTACTGCACAGACCTATAGATGAATTTCCCATGTGGATGATAATATCATCACTCACTATGATGCAATAATTTTCAAGTGACTTCTACAGTTAGGTTTTTTTAGAAATGATATCATATCTTAACAAAAAAATGTCTAATATTGATCACCTCTATTACATCTGTTCTTTGTTTTTGCTAATATTGTACACGCTTCAGTCAATCACAGAGATAATGCACATAGTCATGTGTTGATGTTGTACCAATTACATACGATGAACAATGAAAGTCATAACCTTAAATCTCAGCCCCATGATGTAGTCCTCAACATTTTTGATATCTCGAAACGTCCCCTTTTTTTTCTGCCAGTAGATGCGTATCTTCTGTTTTTTCAAAGAACCCTTTTTTGATTTGTCTTTGAAGATAACCTATATCAGCAAAATTAGGAGTTCATCCCCCTTACATTCTGGTCATCATCTAACATGAGAAACAAGTTTGGAATGAAAATTTCTTTTCATGAGTTCTGCACACATACCTCTCTCAAAATTGTGAAGTGCATTTCATGAGTAGCTAATCCAAGCAGGATCAAATCTGCATCCTAAATAGCACAAAAGAAGACGTAAAATTGGCCATGTCAAAGTTGAAACTCAACCAAGAACACAGAGAGCAAGTCATTTACCAATCCATACAAGCAATGGTGTGTATTAGGATCATAGCCTGGTAGATTTCTCTGCAAGCGGATGTAAGACATTACCTTGTGCTCCCCCTCACCAGGTACACTGGCATCAGAAAGAATGACCTAAGAAACCACATTCATTCACAAGAAATGTTATACGAAAAAAGTCCATATGCACAAATCTGAAGACAATGATTTTTCTTTTGTATTTGTGTGTAGAAGGTAAGAGGGAGGGAAGTAGAGAGAGACGGAGCAAAAGTTAGTTCTCCCTTCACAATATCAAAGCTACCTTTATCCCTTTCCAACCCAAAACCCCATTCATCCTCAAGCGTATGTAGTATCGAAGAGCTGATGATAATAAATCCATAAACTCAGTTCCAGGTGTGATCACATTTGAATCTAGCTTGTTTGGTTCCTTCTCAAGCAAGGCCTGGCAGGAATCAGAACAAATGTTTTCATGAATCCACAAGAGCATTGCAAAAGAAAAAATCCAAATTTTGTGATTGGCAATGGCAACACTTTCCACGTCTTATGACAGATGTAAGACTCACTTCATGAGCAGCCCTGAAACGCCTTGATCGCTGTTGATTCATCTTAGCTCGTGGGGCAACACCATCTGCATATAGTCAAGTCATATGTGATTAAGACACAATGAGAACAAAAACTAACTCATAGAAAACGAAAAAAAAAAAAAAAAAGAAGCTATTGCAAAACAACAGTAATTACCAAGTGCCATGAATATAAGTTTGCGAGGCCTAACAACGGAGAAGATCCTGTCTATGTATTTAAAAACTGCTTCGAAAACTTCATCGTATGTAGTTGGAGCAGGCTGTTACATAAAGCATAAGAAAACTAAATACTTGAGAAAGAACAGGACACGACAGGACAGGACAGAACACAGGTAGGTAGGTAGTTAATTACGAGTCCTTGAGGAGGGTGGAAACAGGGGTGAATGATGCCATTCATGTCGAGATAGAGGTTGTCGAACTCGACTCCATTGGGGTTTGGAAGAGAAGTGTCTATTGGTACTGAAACGCCGTCAACCACCTGAGGACGTTGTTCCTTCACATCCATCGTTATGCGCCGGTACTTTTGAGTCAAATACGTGAAGAATGAAGGTATTCCCATTGTCGTGTCGTCGGCAGCGGCTAAGTTGCGAAATCACACCATCATTCGCTTCCAACTAAGTGTAAAGAGGCCGTTACCTAAGGGTTTATCCAACTAAAACCCTGTATGCAACGCTTAACTTATCCGGGTAGAAAACGAATTTAACATAATAATAATAAGTTAATTATTAAAAAATCTTAATAATATTAATCCGTTCTGGTCAGGTCGGCTGTGCTAGGCCAAAGCTCAGGCCTAGGTCCACACGTCTATAGCCCATTCGCAGGTGTTAGTCTCCCATGCAAACGTAAAGACCTACATAAAGACCTAAACCTAGCATCTATTCCATATATAAGGTACTATTTCGCCATGATACAGGTACGAGATTAGAACCCCGATACTATTTGCTTTTAGCCACCATAATCCTCAGAAAAAGACTAACTTGAGCGTGGGAGGAGCCTGCTAGTTATCAACCCCCGGTGCACCTTTATTGTTTTGCAGGTGCTTCGGAGTGAACGTCCACCAGCTTTATGGATCTAAGCAGTAACGTCCAACCTCACCAGAATCAGGTTGAACCAGTTGGCGCCCACCGTGGGGCCCGACATCAGAGCTCCACGTCCAAAAACACACAGATCAGTCAGGCGGCAACAGCCAATCCTAATATAGCCGCCGTAGCGGCACTTGCGCTACAACGGGTAGGTTTGCAATTACCAGCCACTCTCCCGCCAACACACCACGATTCCCGCACACAATCTTCGTACTCGAATGATCAACCACAACCTCAGAACTCAGATCAGGAAGAACAGAGTGTAGCCCTGGAGGATAATGTTGAGACCAATTAGCATCCAAACTTCCAGCATCCTCTAGATGCAAATCCTCCTGCACCACAACAAACCTCCCTCACCCGAAAACAGATTGAGGAAGCGGTCGATCTGTTAATTCGTCAAATTCTACAATCTCAGTAGGGACAACAGCTGACACCCGCACGGTAGATTGGTGTGATGGCCGATCGTCATTCTACTGAAGCCTTAGAAAAAATCGTGGACGATCGGATCAATGTGGCCATGAATTCCCGCCCGGATCATCCATCAGCACAATATAGCTCTCCCTTTATCCCAGCAATCTTAGATAGCCTCCCTGCGGTCGGTACCAAAATATCGACGCCGGAAAAATATACTGGAAAGATCGATCCCCTAGACTATTTGCAGCACTTCCAATCGATAATGAATCTACATTGCGTTCCGGATGCCATTCAGTGTAAGGCATTCTATACCGTCTTCCAAGAGGGAGCTCAACGATGGTTTAATAGTCTACCCCCGTGCTGCATTACTTGCTTCGAGGACTTTAAGTTGCTATTCCTCAATCAATTTGCTACAAGTAAACGACCACAGAAGACCGCCTTGGAAGTCATGCAGTTGACCCAAGGAAGGAACGAAAGTCTGCGGGAGTTCATCACTCGGTTTAATAATGAAGTTGTCGAAGTCCCTGACCTCACCTGCTCGTCCATGTTGGCGGCACTGATGAGCAACACAAGGGATGAAGAGTTTAAGAAGTCACTGGCTCTCGATCAGCCCAAGTCTATTCAAGAGATAAGAAATCGGACGGATAAGTATATCCAGCTCGATGAGGTGTTGAAAAACAAAAAACGTAAAGCAGACGACCGCGGGCTGAGTGGCAGAACGGATGATTCCCACAAGCGACAGAAGGATCAGTCGAGCTGGAGAAAGCCGACCGACCGACAGGGACATCGACGAGAGTTCTTCACCCCGCTCAACAGGCGATATGCGGAAGTATTGGCAGCCATAAGAGCAGATGGGGAACCCTTCCGAGAACCCAATAGGTTGAAGACTCCCCTTCAAAAGAGGGACCCTGATTTATATTGCCGCTTCCATAGAGACGTCGGTCATGACACGGAGGACTGTCGGGACTTGAAGAAAGCAATTAAACTCCTCATCCAAAAAGGAAGGCTAGGTAGATTTCTGAAGTACGGGAAAAATACCGATCGAGATAATGCCGAGCGAGAGAATGATGGTAGGAGCGGTCGTCCTGACAGTTGGCGAAGGCCTTGGAGGCAAAATAATGCTAACGAGGTAGGAAGGCAGAATAGGAATACGGACGTTCGACCCAATACAAGAGGACAATCCAGGGCAAGAGGTGATAGAAATGCTGGAAACAACCAACTGGTTAAGGCCATTAACATGATCTTCGGTAGTAGTGCAGCAGGCGGATCCACCGTTTAAGGAAGGAAGAGGTATGCAAGACAGGTTGGTGAAGACTTGTCAGCCAAGAAAAAGAAGCAGAACGATGGGATGATATCGTTCGACGAATCTGATTTGGATGGTGTTAACTGTCCTCATGATGACGCGCTAGTAGTTAATCTGAACATGGATGGTAATGAGGTGAAACGGGTGATGATCGATACAGGTAGCTCGGTCAACCTGTTGTATTATGATGCCTTCAAGCAGATGGAGATACCGAAGGATCAACTACTGCCCATAGAA
>JANZLH020000107.1:165306-175512 GCA_026770325.2 Erythroxylum fimbriatum
AGTGCAATTCTTGGTATAAATTTATTTGACCGGTTTCCAAGAATCAATCTTAGGATTGAACGATAAGCCGCGCATCACATATATATGGAGATGTATGGGAAACATGTATATTATTAGAATTTAAATTAGTTAATTCACAGTTGAATATTCAAGTTGGTCGCTTGATTATGGTTTAGACTATAGTGTTGTGATTATCTTCGTGCAAGTAAAGCAGTTTACTTCAAGGGAATGATGAGTTTCATATCATGATAGTAGTTGACTATCGATAGTGGCACTATTAAATGAATTAGGAATCATGTATGTTTTTAAAGAATAAAGTAGGTCGTTTCTTTAATCTTAAAACATACACTTTAGCATTCTTTTATTTTTAACCAGAATCTTGATGAGTGGTGAAATCATGTGTGTTTCATTATAATATTTGATATGATTGGAATAGATTTTTATCGAGTATCAATCCGGTATTTGCATGTTGGAATTATTAATTGAAACATGTATCAGGGAATATTCACTCAAATAAAGAGTTTATAGTGATATCACCACTTCTAGATGTTTTATGGAGATTGGTAACTAAATTGACGCTAATAGTTTGATGGACTAGCCACCCATCAAGTCTTAACACCAAGATGAGATCTTGCGTGTTAATTACCATATAGAGTAAAGCGGGAGATCTAGAAGGAAAAACCAATTAAAGGCAAAACGGTAATTTTACCCTTTATTATGTGAATGGCTATAATATGGTTCATAATAGAGTTTGCAATTGGACATCCTATTTGAAACATGAGTTCTCATAATATTTAGTAATTCAAGAGTTCAACTAATTATCTTTAGTGGAATGACTTTTGGTTACTAAGCTAGAATTAATTCTAATGAGATTAAATTAATTCCGGGCTTATTAGAGCTTGAATTGTAGAAGTCCAATTAGATTCCCCTCTTGGCTTCTAGGAAAGGTTATCAAGCAAAGTAAGAAAAATAAATAGTGGTTATCGGAAAGAAAATAAAACGAAAGGACCGAATTAGATTCGGAATAATAATACCGGAACAACTTAATTAAGAGTTAATTGAATTGGATTTTAAGCCTATGATTAAATGTTGGGCTTACTCTAATTAAGTATTAATTAGAAGCCCAAAGTGAACATTTAATATTGGGCTGGATTTCGGTTTCATTTAATTAATTAGATTAATTAACTTAAAACAAATTTTGTATAGATAAAAGGGGGGAAAAATCGAAACTACATGATGTAGTTTTCAATTTTATGTTGTTGGGTACCCTGCCCTCGCAAGACACTTGCCCGACGTCCTACATGACATCTAGACATGCATCCCACAAGGATGGCATGTTAGCACCATTCTGTCACAAATTGACTTCTTCAGAACAATTATAGCTCTATGTCTCTAGTTTATTTTGAAATAAGAACCATCTCATTCAGAGCTCTATAAGATATGATTAAAAGGCCAAAGTATGTTCATAACCCAGTAATAATCCCTTTGCTTCGAATGGACTCTTTGTGCTCTCTATTTTAAAAGAAAATAAAGATAAGGAAATAAGATTCAATCACAAACTTCCAATATGATTGTTTGAATTAAAAGTAATAAACATACTTCATTTATATATCAACTTTCTCGCAAATGCTCAAAATATACCAATGGGCGATTTCAAATTCATCATTAGTTAACTCCATATATTTGCCAACACCAAGTGACCTTACTTTTTAGGAGAAAATTGACAAGCCACCATCTTCATCAAAATCAAAGTTACGTTCTGGTCTATTAAATATTGTCTCCACATCATTTAAGTACATCGAACAAAATGTTAAGCATTTAGTTGCTATATAAGCCTCTGTAATAGACCCTTCAGGTCGAGCTCCATTACATACATAACGCTTTAAGAGAGCATAAAAACTTGAACAAAATATAAAATATTAGCAACTATTATTAACAAATAATTTTTTAAAAAATAAAAGTTAATATGAATTACCTTTCAATCAGGAACACCCATCGAAATTGACCCGGTCAACATAGTTTTGCTTCATATGGTAAGTGAATTTCCATATGAACCATAACATTAGGAAACAATGGGGGGAATACATCCTTCGGTAAACACCCACATATTCCAATAGGAAGTAATCATTGCAAAAGTACATGACAATTATGGCTTTTCAATCCTGATATTTTTTCCTCTTTAACATGCACACAATAGCCTATATTTGATGCCTAACCACAGAAAATTTGATTGATTTAAGATGTAACGTCAGACTTTCTGAGCCCTTTTGTGTTGTATATGAGTTCAAAGATGAATTTGAATCCTTTTGGTACGTATGCCAATGATTTATAATGTTATACGTCCTTACATGAACTTAGAGTTTATCAGTATGCGAAACGACACATAAGCTTTTAAGTGTGTAAAGCCGAGTCTATTGGATGGATATGACCATGGTGATTGAATTAAATGTGTTCTAATGCCTTAAAGGTGATTAGACATGATTTACAGACTTATTGGACACTTAGAAAGCTTAATTGGAAAAGTCGATGTACATAAGGGCTTATTTGCAAAATTGCTAAAAGCCAAAATGGACTTAATTGTAATTTTTCAATTCTTGGAGGACCAATTTGTAATTTTATAAAGCTAAGGGACTTAATTTCCAAAAGTCTGAGGACCAAAATGAAAATAAAAGTTTTGGTCATTCTCAAATTTTGGGCTTAATTGCAAATTAAGGAAAAGTTTGGAGGGTATAATGGTAATTTCCTGTAACCCAAGGGTAAAAAGGTAATTTTACCATATTTTGGTCAAAGAAGGTCAAAATTCTAGACCCTTATCCTTTATGACGGTGCACCCCTTTCGTTAAAGACTTAAAACATGTTCTTTTAATTAAAAGAAAGGAGAAAGAAGGAGAAGAGAGGAGAAGAAGAAGCTAGTTTCGACCATCCCTAAAATTCACCCTTCTTTTTTATTTTTCAACTCAAACCAAGGTGTTCTAAGATAATTTAAGGTCAAGGAATTCAAATCTATCATTAGATTTGAGAAATTCTCAAAGTATTTGAAGATATCACCAAAGGAAGGTTTAGGTCAATTTTGTCTCGTATCTCTCTACATTAGGATTTTGAGTTTGGTGTTAATATCTATTGTTCTCCATGTTTGAATATGCATGAAACATGGTTTAGATGAATGAAATGTGTCATGGAGAAGCTTCCTTAATTCAAAACCGAAATGCCCCTCTTTGGTGAAAGTTTGTGAATTTTTGGATATCTTTAGAACTTGATGATTTAAATAAATTCTATGGTGTTAATTATAGATGTATAATGTGAATTGATGATGATGAATGAAGAAGAAGTATGTTGGATAGGCTTGGGAAAAATGATGGAAGAAGGAATGGATGGATGTAATGAGTTATGTAATTATGATGAATATGGCTTAAATGAAAGAAATTGGATTGAATGGAGTGGTGAAATGTGTCATTGATTGGAAGTGTTTACTATATAACATGATAGGAGCATGAATTATTATGATAAAGTCTTGAAAATGTGACTTGAAAGTCATGCAAATTAGGTATTTGATAAATGCCTAAGTGAACTTGGCTTAGGATTTAAGGCTTTATAATAGTATGCATTGGAAAACACTTTCATGTTTACTTAGAGTGAACTTGAATTGTTGCTTAGATTGACGAGTAATGGCCTAATGTACTTGGATGAAAAATGCACTTAATTAGGTTTTGAAATGAGTAAGTATTGGATTAAAGGCATTAAATGCCTTAGAATTGTAAAAGAAAAATTAATGTGAATAGTAATGAAGTAACCATGTGAAAGATTAATGGTCGAATTCTATAGCTTAAAGGGAGCAATATTGTATTTTATACACTTATGTGAAGGTGTATAAATATGAAATTTATGTTTAAGTAGAAATTTCATTATATGTCTTTTTATGTATAAAGGCTCGGGAGTTGTGAATCAAGGGGCTCGTACCGAGGATTGTTGAAGTTAAGAGAGTGTATATCTTCTTTTGAGGTGAGTTGGGAAAACATATTTCTCAAATAGGATTGGAACATCCTAAGACAAGTATGATGACTTGTATGTGAATTTTGAACCTAGGCAACGTATGGTAGAATTGAATTTCAAATGGATGCTAATATGCTTAGGTATTTAATAAATGACATTGTTTTGAATAACATTTTGCACTTGGAGTGCAAAGGATGACTTTTGTTGCATGAAATAATGTTTTAAATTTTACATAGGAAATAATGTTTTGAAGTTTATCTATACATAATCGAGTCATGTATGTTGTGTGTATTTGTCTTTTGGCTTAGAGCCATAGCACGGTTTCATTTTATCGGTTGGACCAATAAATAAAATCATAGTGCCTTACTTGATTTTTATACTTAATAATTGTATATAATTTGTTTTGTGATTGGTAAGGAAACGATTGGACAATCGTGTGCTAGGCACAACTGATTAAGTGACCCTCGTACCCTTGACGCTGGTACATTAAAGTCAAATTGTCATGTAGACACCTTTCTACGGGATTTGCGGCTGATTCCACACCTAGGGTCTGAACACCGATGAGGTCATCACCTAGGGTCATGACGCTCTTGTCGACTATAGTCCAGACTCACCACGAATGAAAGTTGAGCCAACACCGAGTATTGGTGGGTGTGCACATTAGTTTAGCCGATTAGTGGTATCACACATGATTGTTTTGGCTTATCTTGATATTGGTTTTCTTATCAAGATTTGATTGATACATATGATGGTTTTATGCTTTTGTGTACTAGAACTGGGACTTATGTTCACCGAATAAGTGAGTTAATAGGCTAGGCCTATATGGTTCCTAACTGGTATACGTTGAGTCATAGGCTGGGCCTATGCATTTTCTAGGTGATATATATTCACTTCATAGGTTATCGACACCGTCTTGGTATGAATCGAATTCTATTTGTGATATATGTTTTTCCTACTCACTGAATACCTAGTGTACTCACTCCCTTCCGCTTTCCAACCATAAAGGTTAATTTAGTGAGTTTGAAGCTTTGAGTGGATTGTGCAGTCTTTTGAAATTTTTGGCATATTACCACACGTGAATAGTTTCCTATTTTGTACTTTTATTATCTAGTGGATCATGAACTTTGTTTATATAGATACACTTTATGATTTTGTAAGTTAACTTTTGATTGCCTAGTGATTTATAAATGACTTTATGTATGAATCTTTTGATATTGTTGTTGAGATGGCCTTGAGTGGATTTTAAAGTCTTGAAGTTGTGGTTGGATGTGAATATAGAAGTGTGTTTAAAAATGTTTTTAGCTTTTAGGATTTTTAAAACACAACCATTTTGCTGCCTAATTTTTTTTTAAAAAAAGAACAGATATTCAGTTAGCCTTGCATAGTCGGATTAAGGATACTGTGAGTGTCCTTAGCCTAGTTATGCGATGGTTGTCATGGGCTTGATATGGTACCGGGTCATGACAAGATATTCAATTAGCCTTGCATAGTCGGATTAAGGATACCGTGAGTGTCCTTCGCCTGGTTATGCAGCTGTCATAGGGCCGATATGGTACCAGGTCGTGACAATTGCCCTCACCAAGTAGTTAAGCAATATACAAGATGCATCTTCATCTATAGCTAATGCTATGCAATCACAGTATGAGTTATATGGGAAGGATAACCATTGCACAACAAAATCCTTCTTATTGGGAGCCAGTAGCACTAAACAGATAAATTACTTGGGCCAACCACAGTGAGGTAACAATCCATACTCTAACACTTATATTCTGGGGTGGAAAAACCACCTAAATTTTTCTTGGAGTACTAAAAATGCAGATGGCCAAGCAAGACCGCAAGGACTTCCTAGATTTTAGCAAGACTAACTTAGATCTTTGGAGAACATGTTGGGACCTGATCTGGAAACCGGACCCCAACCGAAAAAAGACAGAAAATGGAAATGAAAACAAAAAGAAATCGAAAAATCGTCGGAACAGATCGGAAATCAATTAGCGGAAGTATCGAAAACGAATCAAACGAATTGAAAACTCGGAACAAACAAACGGAAGCAAAAGCAAACAAATCGAAAGCGGAAATAAATCGAACAAATCGAACGCGGATTTGACAGAACTGAACGGATTTACAAAACGAAAGCAACTCGCATAAAGAACGGATACAAATGTCTGAAGCGCGGAAAACGAAATGCCGAAGCGAATGCAAAACGAAGCAACTTTTCCGACATCCGAGAACGGAACGAAAGCAAACGAATCTAATGTGCTGCGTTGGAAACCCTAAGACTAACCATTCCGAAATTCGGTCTAATTCAATTTTTTTCCATTTATTCATTATTCACTTTATTCAATCTTATACAAACCAACTTAGATCCATACAATTTCCCTACTTGGAAATTCATCCTCAAACAAAACTCAATTCATATGAATCTTCGTATACATTCCTACATATCCCACAATTTATCTTTTAACTAAAGTCTTATTCTTATTTATAACAAAACCTATTCTAATTCTTACTTTACAATAACCCGATTTTATCGAAAATCGGGCAGCATAACGACTGTATTTATACAGCCCATAAATCTGCAAAAGAATTTACACACTTCTATAATATCCAAACACAACTCAGAATCATCGGATCTCCCGTCCGGAATCCAAAACACCCGCAGAACACACATCTTTAACTAACACTTCAAAATTCTCAATCCAATTCATAAATCAATCTGAACACAATTCAATCATATTCATATACATTTGCTATTCATAAACAAATCCAATCATATTCACCTCAACACAATATACAACTCCATAATTTACTTCCATATTTCAATTCCATAATCATACACAAACTCAAATCCAATTCTCAATTTCAGCATTTGTTTACATTCCGAAATGAATACACTTTCAACTTTAATGGCTTTCTAAACCTTATACAAATCCAGTACTAACATCAAACTTTACACATAAATACAAAACATGCACAAATCGAACTGAGGTCGTGATCGTCTTCCATCCGATCTCCTGCTTGAAAACCTGGAGATGGGGATGAAAGGTGGGGTGAGCTTTCGCTCTGTGGATGACATATTTATACTCGAAAATAAGCAAAAATCGTTTCTTAAAAATGTTTGTCGTTTATAAACATTTCTCAGTAGCAAGAATTTCAAAACTTAGTTCTCAAACCTTTCAAATCATTCGAAACATTCTTAATCAATTTCCAAAATTCTCACGATTTCAAAACTCATTTCTCAAAACTTTCACAATTGTTCTCACAAATCATGCACAATCTTGAAAACATGAATGCATTACAACATAAACCAAACAAAATACAAAACACATCAAATGATTTGGGTCGGTCCTAACAGAAAGTATTGCACATTCCCGCACAGCGGTTCAGTGCAGCCGTGAACGGAGGGGAGTCCGAAATCGGAACTCCTATGCCACTAGCGGGCAGCCGGGAGAAGGCTATCAGAGGGAGACCAGTGCACTGACTCTTACGGAGGGGACCTAACCAAACCCACATAATTCACATTTTCATACTTAACTAAAATCAGATTGCCCGAAGGCATATTTCTAAAACTCAACTTTTCATATTGTGTCATACTAGACACCTTAGCATTCACAAATGCACCATCACATGATCGCAATCGTTCAAACACATAGACACAAAATTTGCATATGACAATGCAATCATAAATCAAACACCTTCAATTCATAGTTCCCACAATTGCTAATTCACATAACCATCATTCAAACATTCAAATCCAAAAGATTTGAAAATCTCCCAAAGCAAAGAATGCATCAATTTCCAAGACATTCAATGCCATTCTCATATGAAAATCTCACACATTTAAACACAAAGAATGCAAGCATCATAGCAATTCCTTAAAATCATAAATCAAACCATTTTTGTAATTTATCAATTCAACCAATTTTCATAATTATCAATTCAAATCATTCAAAAACATTTAATTTAAAACTTTTCTCAATTTTTTTTCAAACATTCTTCGGAAACAATAATTTCGAAAATCCTTTCTTTCATGATTTTTCGAAGACACATAATTATTCTTAATAAATCAACGTAATGAAATCAAACCATTCTAGCAAGTTCTTAAACTAATTGTCCAAATCATTTCAAAAGCATTTGGAAATCTTACTTTTCAAACATTTGCATAAAGAATATTTTCTAAACAATTTCAAAAGTACTCGGAAATCGTAATTTTTTTCAAACATTTGCGTAAACAATATTTTATAAATAATCTCTAAAGCATTCGGAAATCTTAATTTTCCAAACCTTTACATAAACTATATTTTATAAACATTTTCAAAAATATTCAAAAATCCTTATTTTTCAAATCTTTACATAACCAATATTTTCTAACTCGTTCCGAAAGTATTCGGACATCATAACTTTTTCAAACATTTTCCTAAACGATATTTCATAAACGATTTCAAAATAATCATTTTCCTTAAATCTTTCACTTTTTCAAACTTTTTAAATTTTCAAACATTTGTAAACATGGACAATAAATTTTCAAACTTTTCTCTTTTTATTTTATTTTTTTGAAAACATATAAATTCACAATAATCAAGCTCAATGAAATCAAACAATTCATTCCAAAAAAATAAACTTAATCTTAAACAATTTTAGCAATTTCGTAAATCGTTCCAAAACAATAAGTTTAAATCATAAACTAAATTTCTTAAATCATTTCGTAAATCATTCCAAAACAATTTTTTTTTCAAAACATTTCTCATTCTTGCTTTTTCATATAGTGTCGTGCTCGACACAAACACATTCGCAATTTACATTAATCTTACTTCATCTCAAATAATGCATCAATTTCTTTAGATCATCAATCAAACACACAATGTACATTTTTCATCCAAAATTCATGTAATACTTTTCATCTTTTATTCAAAACAATAAAATCCCTCAATTATTTCAATATTATCAAAACATTCAAAATCATTAAATGACCAATTATCACTTCATTCATAAAGAATAACTTGTAGAATTTTCCTCACTTTATCAAAATCATTTTTTTTCAAACATTTTTCGTTCTTGATTTTTCAAACACTCATACAAAACTTATAATTCAAAATGTAAATACATTCAAATACAAAGAATTCTCAAATCACTAATAAAAGCATAATGTCACTCATTAATCAAAAATCATTCAAAATTAGCAATCATTAAATTTTTGCTTTCTTTAATTTTCGAAAATTCATATTGAGCTTATAAAATCAAAATTAAATATGCTACCCACCTCATTTCCATGCAAGCAACTTGTCCAATGCTTCAATTTGCCCTTGGCTTCTCTCTCTCTTCCAATTTAACAAATACCTAAACCATAATCATCCAAATTCACATCATAAATAACATAATCTTCAAAATTTACTTAGGAATTTACCAATTAACCATAATTCCAAGCTATCTAACTCACCAATCTACAAAAACCCCAATTCACCAATTCGGCCTAAACCAATTTATCCAAATTCAATACCATAAATCACAATTTCTTCAAAATTAATTTCATATTTCATAAACCCATATTATAATCTATAATTCTACACCAAAATTTCACAAAATCCTTAATCACCAAATTAAGCCTAAACCTTAATTAATTTTCCATCCAAAATTAAACACAACCTAAGGCATATAAATCAAACTTAGCTTCATAAATCACATACCCAAGTCCTTTTCCATGTTTCTCAACCAAAAATGCATCAAAATCTCAAAGCTCAAATTTTTCTCTTACCTCTTTCCTTCTCCAAATTTCGGATTTCTTGGTTTGAGAGGAAGCTTTCATCTTCTTCTCTCCTTTTTCCTTTGAATCCAAGCAAAACTTATGCTAGAAGCTCAAAAAAATCAAAAACCCTTATCTCTCTCTCTCTTCTCTCCATGGCCGTAGCTTCTCCATACTTCTCCTCTCTTCTTATTCTTCTTATTTTCTCTCCTTTTGTTCTGATTTTCCAGCCAACTTCGTGGCTTTGTATTGCTTAAAACGACATCTCCTCATGTGTTTTAAAGCCATGTCATTAAATGATATAAAAAAGACCAAAATGCCCCTCCATTCAAAGCTTAAAGTCATGCTTACTTGCGGTTTGATTCGCACTATCAATTTGAAGGAATTTGTCCAAACTTCCTTCTAGAGAATTGTTCCTCTCGATCATACGAATCCAACGCAACTGACCGCGCTCAATTCGGATCTAAAACGAAGAAGTT
>JANZLH020000107.1:180081-214925 GCA_026770325.2 Erythroxylum fimbriatum
CATTGTTCACTCTTATTTTTTTATATAGGTCAATTGAAAAATCTCTTTATTAGTTAAGGATAAGGAACCTCTCTAGACTTTGCTTATCAGTAGGACTTCTGTTGAGATGTTATTGTTACCGATTTAGTATAATATAACGAGCTTGGTGTTAAGATTCATTATAAGCAGTAGCTAATTTCGTATTATTTTATGTTGCAATTTATAAAACATAAAATTGAGAAAAGAATCAATTAATTAAATTCCTTAATTTTTTACTAAGAATTCACTTAATCCTTCAATTTTTAAATTTTCATCAATAAATTACGACTGTACTCCTTAATTTGTACACGTACCTTATTAAATTAAAAAGACTAATCGATATTCTAAAATATATTTAATGATTTTATTAATAAAATTTAAAGTATGAAGATTTTTTTTAGTTGCTCACGAGATGTACTAATTCTAGGAACGTCTCAATTATGAGAAAATACTTTTAAATAATTCATATTTAAAGTAATTATTGCTCGAACAGGATGATAATTTAAATATTCTTTACAATGAAAAAATTAACAAGAATAAAGTATAGATGAAAAAGGAAAACTTACAATGACAAGTCCATTCGAAAAAAGAAACCCATTACTGATGAACCAAGCCCAACATAATCCTTTGAGCCTCGATATTCAAACACCACAGTTATAATCCTACCCACACTGGACGGCCGTGATATCTGGCCCTACCGATATGAAGAGAGCAAGCACACACATTATAAAAGTTTCATCAACATAAAGTTTGCGCCCACTTGAGTCACGTCTGGTTTCGACGAGAGATAAGAGAGACGGAAATGGAAAGTCCTGAATACACGCGCCGATACTCTCACGTGAGCCATGAGTCCTACACTTACATAAGTTCACATAAGTTCGCTCTCTCTCTCTGTGCCTGAGGTCTGAGCCCAAAGCTGATGCCTTTTGATTGGCCTCTGAATCGTATTTTCATACCAAATCTCCCATTTATGGCTGTTATCACCTTTTCTTTAATTGATTGTTACGCCAAAAACTAAAACACACTCTCTCTCTCATGCGCTTTTTACTTCCATTCTCTCCACAGATACAGCACTCCTACAAGTTAGCTGATTCCTTCTTGTTTTTGTGTGTGTAGTGAGAAGCTAAAGTAGAGGCTTTCTGGAGATGAACGCAGGTGGGTTCCCAGGTTCGCCTCTCATGTCCTTGTGGTTGGTTTGTGTGTGTTCTTTTTTCTCTTTACGTCCTTTTTGGTGGGTAGAGACTCGTGGAGTCAATGTGGTTGTCTTTTATCGTCTCTTTGGCTTTCGCTTTGACAATGTGTTCTTTATAGCAATCTTTTTGCAGATGTGTTTTGCTTCATGTTGGTTTCTCTCTCTTGCTGAAAGCATTTTCCTTTTCTCTTTCTGTCTGGCTTTTCTTTTCTCTCTCTTCATTTTCATGTAATGTACGATGTGTGATTGTTGAAATCCGTTGGATATTTTCCAGGTTTAGTCTTCTTCTTTATTGTGAGATGGCGAGCCTATTTAGTATTTTTCAGTTGTTTACTTTCTATTTTTGATATTTTGGTTTTGTAAGCTACATTGTTTGGTAGTTTGCTTTTACTAGTTATGCCAGCTGCAAATGTCTAGATTTTAATGATAGTATCTCTGCTTGGTTGGCTGTCTGTTGTAAAAGCTTTACCTTTTGTAATTGATCATGGTACTGCATGTTGCTTCACCCTTCTGTTTCATTCTTCTAATCATAATCTCAGAGAAGTGCTTATTAGCTACATTAAGTTGAGAGGAGACGTCGGTGATTGACTCGTTCGTGTACACTAGAGTTTGAAACTTCTTTTGTCCCTACTTTGTAAGAATAGAATTGCAATCTGGGTCAATTTATGAGCAGCAAAGTTATCTTTTTTTCACTTCATAGGACGTCCATGTTGGACAGCATATTTCTCCCCGCCTTGGATCCAGAAAAAGAAACAGTATTGGTGTTCTAATTATACCATGTGAAATCGGAATACTGCTTTGGATATATACGTGGCTGCATCTCTTTGAGATCGTTTTCGCGGGGTGGATTGTCTTGTTAGTTGGTTATTGTCTTTTGTAGCATTTATTCTCTTTTCCCCTTAGCTGAATTTCGGATGCAAAAGGAGAATTTTGAGCAGTTGCTCCTCGATCTTTTGGTTGATGGTTGTGTCTAATATAATTAGTTCCATTGCTGCTTTTCAGATTTTGTGCTTGACCCTGCACGATGCAGTCGGCTAAGCTTGGGTGAGAAAATGCAACTTGTTCAGGAGATTGCCCAAGGGTCGAAACATGGTCCGGAGGTTCTTAGTTCATTTACCCGCAGGGAGCTACTTGAAATGATCTGTGCTGAGATGGGTAAAGAAAGAAAATACTCGGGATATTCAAAGATCCAAATGATAGAGCACCTTTTAAAGCTGGTTTCACAGAAGTCGAAAAGGATCCATACTGTCAGTGTTACCGCATTATGTCCTACTAGACCTAAAACTGGTATAAAAAGACGAAGACAAAAGGAAACCCACCTTCAATTATCGACGGATCTAAATCCTATTTCACCTGAGAATGAAAATGAAGGAAATGATAAAATACTCTGCCAGAATGTGGCATGCAGGGCAACTGTATCTCCGAATGATGATTTCTGCAAGAGATGCACTTGCTGCATCTGTCATTACTATGATGATAATAAGGATCCTAGTTTGTGGTTAACCTGCAGTTCTGATGCTCCCTGTGAGTACTCTTGTGGACTAACATGCCATCTAATATGTGCTTTGAAGGATGAAAGGACTGGAATAATGAAGATTGGCAGTTGTTCAAAGTTGGATGGCAGTTTCTACTGTATTTCTTGTGGAAAAATTAACGACTTAATGAGGTAGCCTTCTTTTTCGGTTCTATTATTTATGGCACATGCATGATCAGTTAGCTGTTAGCTACATAAGTTACGTAGCCCATGCTTTATCTTTGTGTACAACAACTGATTTCTATGTAATTAGTCTTAGCTGCCAGCCAAGTCTTACCCAATCTAATTTAGAGTATCTTAAGACTGAAAGATTAGGGTGCGCATATCTTCTTGTCGGCTAAATATATTTTTACATATATGCATCGTTTGTGTATAAATATCTACTGTTTTGTTTGTGGATAAGTATGTGCTTGTTAAGGTTTAATCTTATTTCATGGAAGACCAGGTTTTGGGAAATATGAGTGAGTAGCAAATTTTGGTGCAACAAGCGTTGCATGCAATACTGACTCATTATGGTGGATTATGTCTCTTGGTTTTATCAACTGTAACATCAACTCATAACTCCCAAGGGGACAGCTGACTAATTTAAAGATTTTCATTCGTAGATCTTGGAGAAAACAGTTGGTGGTTGCCAAGGAGGCTAGAAGAGTTGATGCATTGTGCCTACGTGTTCTTTTGGGCCATAGAATTCTTACAGGGACAGAGAAATACAAGGAAATGCAGGAGCACTTGGATACTGCCTTACAAATGCTGAAGGATGAATTGGGACCTCTAGATCTAGTGTGTGCAAAGATGGCACGGGGTATAGTTAACAGGCTCTCTTGTGGTGCTGAAGTTCAAAACTTGTGTGTTGGGGCCTTGGAAGCTTTTGATTCAATGTCGTCTGACAACCATCCTGATTTTGGAAAAAAGAAAAAGCCAGCTTGTAAGTTCTGATCCTTTCTGTACTGGTTTGGTCTTCTTTGAAGATTCTAAATTTGTAGTTAATTGGCAGATAGTCAACGAAATTATAGCTCAAGGATAATTTATAGAGTTTCCAGTTTGCTTTGTGGCAGTGTTACTCCACCTACTGATGATTCTTGTCAAATTGATTTCAGCTTGTAGAATTCGATTTGAAGAATCTACCCCAACCTCAGTTATTGTTACTCTCGAATGTATATACGATATGTTTGAGGACTTGATAGGTTGCACAATTTGGCATCGTAAGTCAGGAAAGAAGGATTATCCTGCCCAGCCTACTCTCGTTTTACTGAAACCAGAGAAAAGATTCCAGATAACTGACCTAATTCCCTCTACTGAGTATTTCTGCAAGATTTTGTTTTTTAGCAAGAGAGCAACTTTGGCTGTTTGTGAAGCTAAATGGATAACTCCTTCCTCTAGTGTAAGCCTTGCTACAGAATCAGATGATATGAGCAAAGGCAATAGAGTAGTCGCTGAAGTTCATTCTCGTGTGAAATCAGCCAAGCACAGCAACATCAAATTACCCGTTCAAGAGCACTCAACACAACTGAAATCAGTGAAGCGGATTAGCAAGAACAAGGATGAAGGAGTTTGTTTACATCGTCCCTTGGTGGAAGCTGTTTCATTGATAAGCTGTGGATCACTTTCTCCTCCTACCCCATGTAAATCTAATGGAATGCCGGAAGTGGCTGGTGTGACTTGCAAAAGGCAATTAGAGGAGAGTTCTTATGAATATTCCGTGAGAGTGGTCAAATGGTTAGAGCATGAAGGACATATAGACGAGGACTTCAGAGTGAAATTTCTGACGTGGTTCAGCCTGAAAGCAACAATGCAGGAGAGAAGGGCAGTTAACGTTTTTGTGGATATCTTGAACGATGACCCGCCAAGCTTGGCTGAACAGCTTATTGATACCTTCAATGAAGTGATCTGCTGTGAGCAAAAACCAGTCCCTCAGCATGGATTTTGTATTAGGTTGTGGCATTAATTATTCAAAAGATTTGGCTTCGTCTTGTTTCATCCTCGAAGCAAGATAAAGATGAGTCCTCCACGCAGGTCTATTTCCTGGTTCTCGGATAACACTAAGTGATAGGATAACAAGTACATAATGCTCATTCATTACATGATAGATTCGACTTTGGTATGCAGAATAGCTAAAAAACTGAAAAGTGAGATCCGTCAGCTTCATTGTTAAACATGCAAGCAGACTTCTTGTGAAGCATTCAGAAACATAACCACATTATTGTTTGCTGGATTCAGTAGACACATCTGATATTTAGTGTTTAATATTTCATGATCATGCTCCTGAGTTATGGAGATACTATTTTGTGTCAAGACGACCTCCTCTAATTTGAAGTTGTGGAGATACTAATGGTCTAGCAATGCCTAAGATATTCCGTCTCTGTTCTTTGCTCTCGTCTATGGACGCCATTTGCCATCACCAAAACAAGTTCTGGTTCACAGGGAGGGAAATTTACATTTTCCCCTGAGCATTTTTTTTTGGAATGTAGTATAAATCTTTTCAGCAGAAGAATCTTAGTAATATAAAAGTAAATTTCTATCTCCAGAATGATAAAATAGTTTGTGTCCAATCTGACCATATCCAATTCAATCCAAAATTAATAAAATCCATCTAAATTGATCAAAATTTTGGTTAAGTTTTTATTTATAATTATATTCGAGCTGGTTTGAGTTTAGTTTAATTATATTAAATATATTATTTTAATTATTAAATAAAATTACATTTTTTTATAATAAAAGACTTTTAGGTTGGGTGTAGAGAGAATTTGTTCCTGAGAAGCTTCCTTCAAATGCCAAAGAGAAGTTTTGTTTGTAGACTTGTCCATCCTTCCTTCAATCTGTATCACTGATATTAATGGCGAAATTTTCCAGGCTTTCGGGTCAAGTAATCTTATTGTGTTGCGGTTCGGCTGGTTCGGGTCGGGTTAAGTTTGATGGAGTTCTTCCAACAGTGGTTATGGTGTCTTAGTTTCCCCTAAACCGCAAATCTTGCACGTTGCATCGTCTCTCTCAATTCAGACCTTTAAGCTCTCTCTGTCAAAACCATTGCTTGTGATTGGTAACGAATCAAAACAAATAAAGATTGACTTTCATTCTACTGTTTCTGCTCATGGGTTTTGATCCTTTTAATTGATTTCTTGCTTCACTATGCTCGGTTATTTTACAGAGACTATCTCTTGTCTCCAAAGTTTTGAACTTTGTGTGGTGCTCTTCTCGGCTGCGAAAATGCACGGTCGGCCTCGCAAACCTTTTAAGCCCGAGGACGAACCAGCATCCGTTGCTAAAGCCCAGAAACTGAGAGCCCTCCAATCTCAATTCCTCTCCAATCATCACCACAAAAAGTATTGGCTAAATATTCTTATTCCCTCCAGACATGGTTCAACTAATCAAACCTAATAAGTGTTGGTGGTTTTCTTTATTTTTATTCTTTTCTGTTGTAGTTATACGCAGGAAGCTGTAGAGCTAAGCGCCGAGCTTCTCGAGATCAATCCGGAATCTTACACAGCTTGGAACTACAGAAAACTTGCTGTTGAATATAATTTGACTCACTCCGCTTCAGATCCGGACTTGGCCAAATCCATTTTTGATGATGAACTCAGATTGGTACCGTTTCTTTTTTCTTTCTGTTTGAACTTAAGTACTTGATAAGTGGAAGGAGAAGCTGAAGCTTGAAAACAGAATTATGATTATTGCTATTTATATGTGCTGCATTTGTTTTGAGGAATTAATTTGATGTTAATTGTAATAGGTGGAGAATGCATTAAAACAGAATTTTAAATCATATGGAGCCTGGTATCATCGGAAATGGGTGCTAAGCAGAGGGCATTCTTCATTAGAGAAGGAGTTGCGGCTCTTGGACAAGTTCCAAAGTCTTGATTCTCGGAATTTTCATGCTTGGAACTACAGAAGGTTATAGTTTTCATTAGTGATGTAAATTTCTACGTTGGGTATATCAACTTACTTACTTTAGTTCCTTTTGTCTTCTTTTTCCTGCTTTAAGGTTTGTGGCATCATTGATGGATAGATCAGAAGAGGATGAATTGAAATACACCCAAAGTCTGATTGATAAAAATTTCAGTAATTATTCTGCATGGCACAATCGGAGGTGTGATCATTTTCCTCTTACAGGTGCAAGCGTCTGAAGTTGATTGAGTGTATGAAAAATGGTCTTGATTGTTGATTTTACAATTACTCTTAGGAGTTTTCTCCTTTTATACTTGCTGTGACACCAGTGATAAATTGGTAATAAGGATCATTTCTATTATGGGAGATGGTTTGTTTCAATTCAAGCATTGAATTTCTCTTGTCAAGTAATTTGAGGAAGAATTGACAGGGAGACATACCAATCATTTTGGGGAGCAGGAATTAGTTGAGATAATAAAAAGTAGACATTTGATGAACCTTCCTTTTCGGATCTGTGAAAGTTTATCTTTATCCTTAAAACTTTGTTTAGGATTCAAGTCTCTTGTAGGTTGACAAATAAACCTTATGATTGGTGATCCTGTTTAGTTTAAACAAGTTTTGGTGTAAATGCTACTGGTTAATATTGCATGCAAGATTAGAACGTCAACAGTTCAAAGGCCTCCATTGTAGACATCATTTTGCTATATCCCAGCCCATCCTTCTTAAATGGTCTTACTTCTTTCACACATACTTGCTAGTGTACATCTTTCAGTGGGAACTCTATAATTAGATATTCGCTGATAAGACTTTAGGGTGTCACTATTGTCTCTAGTGTTTGGGTAGAGACATTTATTATGTTCTTTACCTAATTGACTAAATTTTGCAGTGTACTCCTGGCTAATTTGATGAAGAAAAGATGTGAAGGATTTTCTCAAAGAGATGAAGTTTTGACTAGAGAATATGAATTAGTACGTGAAGCTCTGTTTACTGATGAAGATGATCAAAGTGGTTGGTTTTATCATCTTTGGCTTCTTGATCAAACTGTTAAAGTTGAGTCTCTTCTGCTGGTTGCTTCATGGCCTGCTCATGGTTCTGATGTTGCTGTATTGAGAGAGAGTTGCACCGATGGCTTTGCTTCATCCTCATTCAATGTGTTGCAATTTAATTCTAAAAGATTTCCTCTCGTTGTTTATTTTAATGAGGCTGTAGAAGGTGTAAATTCATCCACAGTTACAGTTTCATCTAAATTGAACAAAGATAAGGATCTTACCTGGAAACCTCTTTCATCAAATAATTCTCGAACTGCCCACGTTTGGGTTGCACAAATAGATCTCCCAAGTACACAGCTCCAATCTTCGGAAGCTTATCCTTTTGAAGTAACCATTGGTCAATCTCGAGGAATCACTTCTGTAGGTGGTTTTAGCTATAATTATGCTACCCGACTTGCATTTTCAGTGTGTCTACAGTCTCCCAGAAAAGAACATACTGAAGGATCAGTTTCAGGGAAGATAGTTTGGAGAGATGAAAACTTTCATGCTTTTGAGCCTTGCTGTGTGGAACCAAATCTCATGCCTCCTATTGATCTCTTAAGCATCAATAGTGAACAGGATCCAAAAGCTTCAACATGGCAAAAAGAAATCTTAGATGAGGAGATAAAAAACTTCCGTGAATTGTCGGACTGGTAAAGTTGTTTTATTTGGTTGGAAGTTTGAATTTTAGGATCATTACTAATGCTATATCTTCTTTATCATGTTTTTGTAGTAAAATTGGGAAACTTACACTTGCGAGGCTGTTGACAGCTTATGATGCACTGACATCTTCTTACAAATTAGCACATTCTGAAGAAGTTCTTAAAATATATAGTGACTTGATGAAGTTGGATCCATCACATTCTCAATACTACAAGGATGAATACAGTTTGGCTTTATTGAGACAGGTGATCTGCTTAAACATCAGCTTCTTAAAAGCCAAGAAACCATGCTTTTTTAGATTCAGATTGTGCTAAGTAATCATCAGATTCAAATCTGAATGTTTAAACAATTTATCAATCTGAAAGTTTGTACTTCTTGGTGTCCAAATCTTCCTTTTCTGGTTGGTTACCTGGATGAACTATTGCAATAAAGTATGTAAATCAGTCTATGAATCAATTTTTCCCCCCAAAATCGTCATAATTTTTTGTTTACTGCATATTTTCTTTTCATGGTAAATTTCATTTATGCACCTGGCGTGCTCCTTATATTTGCAGATCTAGATTGATACTTACAGATGTCAACTAAACAAATAATTGGTGTTCCTGACACCTTAATAGGTGAGCAGATTCTCATTTTTTAATGCTTCTGCAGGTAACTTCTGATAGGGAATCTCTGTTGTGTCGCTGTGTTAAGTATATGGGCTTAAGTTCATTGGACGATCACCATCCAATTTGCCTTCGACTCCATAAGTTTTCATTATCACGGATGGGATCTTTTGAGAGATTGTTGTGGGTCCAGATGTTAGACCTCAGCCAGAATGAACTTCGATCAATTGAAGGTAGATTGATTTCACTAGTTCAATAATCTTAAAAGGATTTCTTCAGTCTGAACAGCTGCTGCTTGTACATTTTTCTTGAATTCATATCCATGTTCGCAGTATATCAATTCTTCATTGACATAGGTTCTTAGTTTCCTTAAGAATGCAACATCTAGGGCATAGATTGAAGTTTTTGAATTATTTAATAATTTCCAGTTCATAACTACAAATGTTCCATCATATGCTTTTAAACTATGATGTATTTAATTTGTGACAGGACTGGAGGCCATGCAACTTCTTGCATGCTTGAATTTGAGTCAGAATAAAATTGGTAGTTTTACGGCTCTAGGACCTTTGCAACAGCTGAAATCGCTACAAGTTCTGGATATTTCATATAATGAGATAGGCACCCACTCTGTTGACACAACAAGGTACTTGTGCCCTTCTCCTTTGTCTCATTCACTTGCTAGCGAGTGGAATCAGGATGATAGTCTGATTGACGGTGACAGTGTGACAAGTTTCTGGGAAGCATTTCTTGTTTTAAAAGGCTTGAAATTGACCCAACTGGATGTGGTGGGGAATCGTATAGCTGATGAAAGATTTTCACAGTTTCTGGTGAAGGTTCTACCCGCCCTTGAGTGGCTGGACGATGTACAATTAAAGTAGTTTTGATTGACAGTGAGGTTAACCTCTTCTGTTCTTGTTTCTGCTGTTAATTCTTATCATGTGTAAAATAATTAATTGTCTTGAGATTTGAGCATCAAGTTGTAATTTGGGATATGTTGAGCAAGTCATTATGTGAATGGCAATGTGATGGGAGTAGCCTGAACACTAAATCATATAGAACTAGTTGGAGAAACATGCAGGGAGAGACATGATGGGTTTGATTCATCTATTGGACGAAAAGTAAAAATTGCTTCTTGTTGATAGGGCATATCATATTACAATTTTGACATCCTACAAGTGAGACTGTCCAAAATAGCATGGAGGTTGTAGACATACTAAAAGTGAGACTGCCCAAAGTTGATGGAGGTTGTAGTTTAAAGCTCTTGCAACACAAATTAAATCAACAAACTTGATTGCCAAGTTGACCGAAGCCTCTCAAGCTCCAATCCCATTTTTGATTGCCATAGCATTAGCAATTGATCCCTGAAATCTTTTTTGTAGTCCATGAACACGTTTGCTGGCGATAGCACCTCCCCTACATAAATGCTAGTTTCTATCTTCCCTTTTGGCATCGCGACTTGGAAACTTACTTTTCTATTCTTGACTTTGTAGTACTATGAGCAAGCTCTTTGCAGTGAATAAGGGTCATGTGCTTGAGTTTTTTTTTATTTGAGATACTCCTTACTGTATGCTGGTTAAGAAGATTAGACATAATAAGATGGGGGTAAAGGAAGTACTAGCTTAACATGTAATGTTAGTCCAAATGTTTCCTCAATCGGAGAGCCGTAGGGTACATTGTCAAACTAACTGATCGATTTGTCTTGCTGAACGAACAACTCAAGGTCAATTTCCAGCTGCCTCCAAAACACCAAATTAGGGGGATCAAGTTGAGCCTAAGGTTGGCTTGACTAAGTATGAACTCCATGAAGTTTGAACAAATTTGACTCAACTCCTCTAAAGCATAAATCACTCGACAGTCTTGACCTACCCAACCGGCTTGGATCTCCAAACTTTCCACCCCAAAGGAGAGCTTATTGAGAAAATAAATTCATCTTAAAAACTTGTGAGAGCAACTCTAGACATGAGGGCAGGAATTTCTTGTCCTAAGTGTCAAACTGAACTAACCTCAGTGACCTGCTTTCTAAAGTTATTCTGCAGAAAAAAGAGAAGTTATATGAGGGATAGAGGAAAGAAGAAAATAATTGAAGAGCGAAATGAATCACTGAGGTACCTCAGCATGCAGCTTTTGATTGTTTCATCTATCAAATACGCAGGTTCTGTTTTTTGCTGTTCTATTAAACTAGACTGTCGAGCCTGCTAGGGTTGGTAATGTGAGAAATTCGAATTCAACCCAAAACTTGATTATGTTTTAAGATGTCAGTTTAATGAAAATTTGAAACTACGAATAATGATAACAAGAGCAAAATGATGAAGAACAATAACACTGCCAATACAGACCCAACCACACCTAAAATCAACAATCTTGAACAGAACAGACCATTATTGTCATCCCTGCGTCAAACCATAAGTTTCTGGTGGAGATTAGTAAGACTGCAATTTCTATACAAACAACCCCATCACGAAAAAAACATATTTTAATCACTTCTCCGGTCCTTAGTTACCCTCCCCAATCACTTCAACCTTTACATTACGACCCATCTCGTACGCTTTCTCAGCTTCTTCTTTCATGTTCTTAGACTCGTAACACTTCCCTAACAAGTTGAACGCTTCCGCGTTTTCCGGATTCAATTTAACGGCCTCAGTCAGATCGTTAACCGCCGACTCAAGTCGTTCTTGGCGCTTCATTTGCATCGTCAAGTCGGCTCGCTTAAAAAGCGCGTCCCCTCTCTCCTTGTCGCTCAGCGACTTGACGGCGATGGGAGAGAGAGCGACGTCCAGAGACTCGAGAGCGGAGGTCTTGAATCCCTGGAGGTCGAGAGCCAAAGCCTTCAAGATGTGAGCGGCGGCGTCTTTGGGATCGAAGGCGATGGCTCTCTGGGCTTCTTCTTCGGCTAGTTTGGCGAGCGAAATGGAGATGGATCGGGAATTGGAGGGCGAAGCAGCTTGGGAGAGGAGCTGAGCGCCACTGACGAAGTGGCGCTTGGCTTGGATGTTGGCTTTGTTGGGGATGCGAAGCTTGGAGAGGATTCTACTGGGAACGTCGTGGATTTTGAGGAAGACGAAAACTAGTATAAGGATTAGGCCTACTTGAAGAAGAATGTCGCTTACCATTGGATCCATTGTGACTCTGAGGAAGGACTGGGACTATCCTATGAGACGACCCCTAGGGCGATATAGTTTTCAACCAATTTTTCGTTCAGAATTGGAGGCCGTCGATGCTGTTGACCATCAACTTCGTCAAAGTCTCCTTTTCCTTTTTTTTTTTTTTGGTTTTTAGTTCATGTTCTTGTATTTGTTTTCCAACATGATTTTTGTATGTAATTTTTACAATATATAAATTTCAATTTTTGTATTATAAATCTAAACTGCAATGATAATAAGAAATTATACCGAAAAACAAGATAGCAACTCCAGCCTAATCATCAATTACACCATTTGATCTGTTCGGTTCGGACAACGTGAAATGGATTATGGAGATTAAAGAGCGTTTCAATATTCCTTCAAAAAAAAGAGAGTTTCAATAATTAACTCTTTAATGTTTAGTGTTTACAGCCCAGCCGTTAATTTTCCCAGCTAAAGACTCAACCAACTTAAAGTCAACTCCATGACCTGTCCGCAAAATGGAGTGAATATTACCTCAGATTTTATGGACCAACTCTTACCACCGCAGAGTTGATTCACAGAAAGTGAATCAGAGAATCTGACGCCCCAAATGTTTGGGTTAAAGCTATTCAAACTTAAACCACAATTAGCAACAATCCATGAACAATCGTAACTCTTCCGAGCAAAACATTTGAAGGTGGAGCTTTTGATCGTCTACTATAATTTTATTACATTATCATTCAGCTCTTACTAAAGAGAAGCAAAGATATTACAGGAATGAAATGAGTATTAAAAAGGATAAAAGCCAAGTACATTCCGAATTCTTCAAACACTTTTCGGATTTGGAAGCAACTCGGGAGAGAGACTTGTCACCAGAAACCCACATGAAGTACAGAAAATATGCTGTTCTGAATTTGAAACCGTTAGGTTTCAGCTTATCATTATTATGGGTTAGATAGATTAGTAAAACAAAAAAGTATGTTAGTAGATGTTTTGTAATCTCTAAATCAACCAGCGTCGTCACATATATGACAGTTTCTCGACAAAGTATTAATGCAGTCTCTTATTAACCACCCATCTTTATCAACTGTACTGGAGATTTCAGCAACTTCTTCAAAGTTTCGACAAGATTCCGGAATGACGGCCGCTCTGCCGGATCACTGAGGAAAAGAACGAAAATAAAAATATTGAAGGTTAAAGCAACTGTATTTTTCTATGCTTTAAAACACATCAATATAGCAGAGCACACACACCAGAAGCAAAGAGACTAGATGATACTTACTCAGCCCAGCAAGATTCCATAAGAGAAGCCAATGCCGGAGAAGTGTTCTGCGGGATAGCAAGTCTTCTGTTCTGAAAAGCCACAGCTCCAACTACCTATAAAGGATTCCACCACTTCCATGTTGTCAGAACGAAAAATAAAAATGGCAAGGGAGACTTACAGCTTTAAACCCTATTTGATGTATAAATTTAAAATGTTCGGTCAACGAAGTGGGCGCCAAGAACTTAACATTTTAACCTAAAAAATTCAGATTTTGCACCACCATGGTGCTTTAGCAATCTATCTCGACATTTTCAAAGCCTTGAACTAATGGGAATTATGGTGAAGTGGTATTTCCTCTACAACATATGTGATACTCCAATCAAATGTTCATTACTAAAATAACTTGTTTTAGAGTGGAAGTACACACTCGATGAATCTTTAAAAGACCAAGTTTTTAAGCAATATATCCCAACTCCAAAAAGGAACTGAAAGCTGCATTAGTCGTACCTGGGCAGGGCTAAGTCCATTCCAAGGCTGCTGCATGGTCACAAGCTCCCATAGGATGACCCCAAAACTGTAAACATCAGATTTTTCATTCGAGGGCTCTCCTCGAAGAAATTCTGGAGCCATCCACTCAGGCTGAAAATAAAAGCAACAGAATTACATGCTGATTCATGCACTGCGAAGTAAATTTTCAACCTGCAAGATATTGATTGAAATATCTGACTTCTATGGAGCAAAAGAATCGGATTACAGTAAAACAAATTTATTTAAACTAGTTAGGGATCACATAGGTACAAAATGTTTATCGTTAATACAAGAACATTTTAGCAGACAACATGCTTATAAGATGAAGACACAATGTGTAATGTAAGTCAACATGTCATGAAACATTCTTGAATATATCATCAAGTATACTTTCACGTGGTATGGTTAACATGCCAGAATTGTGGCATCAAGCACTTAAACAGAACCTAAAGCTAACTAATTCAGCAGTTTGATTATCGTGTACCTAGTAGATATTATGACAGAATATGATGACTTACTGTTCCAGCTACCGATTTGGATGGTATAAAAGTGTTTGCCTTGAATCTAGACAACCCAAAGTCACCAACCTGAACAAGGCAAACCAGAGTTATTTAGAAGCCCCTATTGCCTGGAGTCCTAAAACTTCCATACAATATTCCAACTATTTACCTTCACTGTCCAATTTTTATCAACCAACAAATTTGGGGACTTCAGATCCCAATGCACTATCGGAGGATTAAGACAATGAAGATAATTGATTCCCCTTGCCTGCTTTCAGTAACAGTAATTTTGTTACAACCGGCGTAGCTTTAACTAGAAGCCAAATTTAGAATAAAAATGACAATAAAATCAGACCACATCCAAGGCCACGCGTAATCGTCTCCTCTCATCCAGTATTTCTCCTGCAGCAGGTCTGTGTATGAGGCGGAATAGACTACCCCTGTTCAAACATATAAAAGTTAGAATTCATATCTTAACAACAAAAGACTAAAATATTTTTTGAACAACGGTGGATTATTTACCTAGGCAGATATTCCGTCACAATTGATAGATGTGGACGTTTTGTAACAGCACCCATAAAGAGAACTACATTTGGATGGCGAACACGTTTCATTATTGCAACCTGAAAAGAAACAGTTGTTAATTCAGTACTACAACCATTGCAAAATGTTGCAAGTAGATAATTTTACTTATAAAAGCTCTCAAGATCATCAAACATGTCCTGAGATTCCCTTCGAAACATGATATTCAACCAGCCATCTTGTCAGCTATGGTCCATCTATAATTGCTTCGGGAAATCAGGTTCATCTAACATACAAGACAATGTTGGAGCAAGTGACCGCCATCACAGCAGTACAAAGCTCATGCATGGTGTAACGCTACATATTCAGAAAATCTGTTCTAGTAACAAAATGCAAACTGAGGTGAACATAACAAAACTTGCAAAAGGAAGGATATTCAGAAACCTTTTGCGACATGGCCACCTATAAGATGTATTCAGGCATTCTTTATAAATTCAATATTTGAAATAAACATAAAAGAAAAACCAAGCTGTTCTGCGTGTAGAACAATGGCTATCCTAATGTGTGCACTCTGATCCTTATCTTAATATCAGAATTCAGTTTTAACCGAAGCCTCCAACATTCATTGGAGGAGAACTCTGAGAGCTTCGGACTCCGGTGATTGATGACCATATCCAAACCACCCACATTTGTTAGTGTGAAGCTCCAGACTCCGGCCAAGTGACAAACACACTGTAGCTTTATGAATTTCAGATCTTCTACAGTACATGGAACACTGATGGAATATAAATAAAGAAGTCAATTTTCAAAACAAGCATCACTCTTCTTCTAAGGCAGGATTATGGATCCAGCAAGAAAAATAATTTATCTATTGAGAAAAAAACTTGCATACTTGATGACAGTAATGAGCAGATACCCTCCTAAAATACTAGTGTAAAAAGCACGCACCTCTCTTAGAAACTCTCGTAGTTGATCATCATGAAAATCTTGAACAGTTAAAACCTTGACAGCGACATCCTGGATTGTCACATGAAGAGAGACATAATTGCAAAAACAATCAGACGGTAATGACAACCAAGCGACTTAAGTGAAGAAACAAGCTTCTGTATCTTGTACCCAGACTAGTCATACATTTAAAGAAAAGTATACTAACCGATCCATGCCATTCAGCCCTATGCACTGTCCCAAATGAGCCTGCAAGATAACCATAAAACAAATGAGATAGATATATGCTTGGCACAATTTCCTTTCAAAAAGACCAGTTTTGCCATAACAACAATAACTGATAAAGAGGTGGACGAAGTGTACCAGCACCAACACGCTCCTTGATATGCAAATCATCCCACGCAATCTCAAGCCAATCCATTGCTAGTGAAGGCTCAAGATTCACATATCTTGGGATGGTCACAGTTGGAACTCCAATCTGATGGTCAAGTCTGCTCCCAACATCCTCGAGATGTGACTGACAAAGCAGGTCCCCTTTAATTTGCTTAGCATTACTGATGATTGGACTTCCAGGTACAACAATCTCCTCCTTGTAAGTTTGATGAATAACAGCTTGCTCTGCTTCAATTCTAGAACATTCACATACGGGTGGTGCAGAAGTATCAAATGCTTCAACATTCCTCCTTAAATCCAAGGCCATCAGAGACGATTCCTTTTCAAAGCAAGCCTGCTCAGCTGGAAGATGAGTGGAAACTTCTAGATTTTTTGAGTATCTATTAGGCCTTGTTCCTTGGTCTTCCTCTTCACTGCCTGGAAGAGATGATTCTCTTTTATCATATTTGGTTTTCCTTTCGATACAAGTTATTTAGCTGTACCTTTACTTTAACTCATTCATCTGTCAATCTTGTCTGATGCACAGTGTTTGAAAACAAATATCCAGAAAATTAACCTGTATCATACCTGAACAAAAAGGTTTTTCAGGAAAAGCAGAACTCTTCGAGTTTGGAATCTGACATGGTGTGCTATCCACATAAGGCCGTTGGAACTCTTGTAGATGTGACATTTTAAAGGGTGAAGGCATTGAAGGGAGAAATCCTCCATTGATTGTCGAATCTGGACCGTGGACATTTCCAGGCTGTCCAACTAGATCAACTACATACTCCCTGTCAAGAAATAAGTGCATACATAAGAACAACAAAGTTAAGACAGAAGAGAAGGCAACTAACAGGGTAGTAAGAGAACTGTAGAATCATTCTAACAGCATGTAGTACATTTTGAAGTTCGACAGAATTTAGATTCTCTTTTTAATCCAAATTCTTAGGCTTATACACCAGAAAATATTGGCAATATTACATTCTGAAATCTGAAAAATATGCCAGTCCCGTGACAACCACGCGTAAAATAAATACTCTTCAGCAAAAAGTAAACAAAGAGTACCAGTTATTTTTTATTTGACTTTCCAACAATGAAAGTATCCAACCTTGAGAACTGCCTGTCATCTTCAATCTTCACAAGGCAAGAGGACTGGTGATCTGCTACACAATAGCGGCAACCTCGAGCAATCCTACATGGTAGGCCTATGTAATCTGCCAATTTCTGCATTAAGCAAAACTTTACAAGTTATCCTCCATCAGTCTCACCTTGCACCAGAGAGAGTTGATGACTTCAAATACAATAGCAGACAGAATCCATAGTGCATATATTTTACAGAATAATATGAAGGCTAAGAAAAACCAAAACAAAGCAACTAAATTGTGATTAAAAATCTATACATGGTAGGGTTTAAAAGAAGTTACAAATTTTCGTAATGGTAGATAACCCAATCTGGGTTTAACTGATTTCACCTAGATATCCCAGGTATCAATCTAAATGAGTGATACGTTATCATAGTAGAACAAGAGTTGGAGGGAAGCAAGTATTGGAAAACCTCAAGGCTACTTATTGATAGTGATCGTAGATCATGGTTGCCTTAGCCCTTAGGGGTCTCCCTTAAATTGTTTTCAACTAAGAGTAGCATGAGCAAATAGTTTATGGACCCATTTTACTTCATTTTGCTACATGGTTTCAGTACTAAAACATAAATCATGAACACAAAAAAAGGATCCGCCTGCTGCAAAGACCTGCTTCAAGGGACAGCATATCAATCACAAGCACAAATGTCCAAAGAAAAGAATAGAAGAAGTATCTGACTCCTTCATGCATGCTCCACTTGGCTCGGGGGGCTATAGCTCAATTGGCAGAGCTCCGTTCTTGCAATTGGGTCGTTGCAATTACGGGTTTGATGTTTAATTGTCCGAGTAGTAATGATGGTATCTTGTACCTAAAACTTTAAACTCAAAGGTGATCTCGATGATCTCATACAAACTTTGTCTGTCAGCACAACAAGCTTCAGTGCCTCACTGAATTATGAAAGGAAAGAGTACCCTTGATAGACTGCTCCATACAAAGTGTGGGTGTCTAAATCAGTCGCATTCTCACCTTAAACAAAGGCCTCCCGCTCAAACATCCATATATCTTCAAATATGTTCTATGCTATTATTATACGGGTATCCGGCATATAATCTTCCAACTAACAGTCACTAATTCACAAGCAAGTGTTTATCCATTTGTAAAAAGCAATTATTAAAAAATAACTGTAAAAATTTGAATTGTTTAACTTTAAAACTTTTGTTATTAAAAATTGATTGATATATTAATTAACTAACTAGTTTTTTGGAAGCTAATCAATTTTTATAAATCAAATAAACTTAATTAGTTTTTAAATAATTTTTTCAATTAAATTCTAATTTTTTTAATACACAAAGATACTAAGATAGTCTTATTCTTTCATTCTATTTTAAATCATTTAATTTTACTTAATTTTGATTATATAATAATTTTATGATGATCTTATGTTAACCGTTTAATTTAAATGACACCAATTCATACCAATTGAGCTTTGACATACAGTAGAACAGACCCTTATAATTCACACCGTAAAAAATGTATAACTCGCTAGAGCTGTAGTCATTCAGAAATGGAACAATTCTTAACGAACAAAAATTTGCATCACCTTGAATAGAATAGCACGGTGCCGGCATAGTCCTGCGGATACGCTTCCAATGGGTATAACAATACATTTATGAAATTCCTTCAATTTCCTGTTGGAAAATTTCCATCGCTTTTGCAGATCACCTTGCTCCACTGGGAAACTCCCCCTAATATTTCAACATCTGAATCAGAATCGAACGCGACGTCCAACGTTCAAATACTAGTTCGATGGAAGAGAAATTTAACATACCCCATGCAAATGGCAACAAGTTTACCCAATTTCTCCACCAAAACTAGCATATTTTCCGATGCACAGTACAATTCTTAAGCCTTATCCTCAAGCTCCTTAAGACGCGAGTCCCCTCGTTTATCCACAAGAACAACCTCCATTGATGTCTCACTCGGTTCAATTTCTTTGAGAGACATCAAAGACGGCAGCCTACTTCCTTCTTCGGGACCATTGCACATGACCCACAAATAAGGCTTCATCCCCAAAATGTTATAGAAGCCATCTGATATTTTGTCGTGGTAGGACAAGCATCCACTAACCTGTAAATAAAGAAAGAAAGAAAGAAAGAAAGAAAGAAAAGACTGTAGCCACCAAGTTGCAAGTCAAGTAATGCGTAAAAATTGAACAATGACGATGTTGGATAAACGATGATAATGTATTAGATTGTCCAGTACCCATAGGCGATGTGAAACGTGTTCTGCATCGTTAAACTCAGGTCCAACATCAGGCAAGAGCAAAAGCTCACCGGCAAGTCCAGCTTGGAAACTTAGCCTCTTGGCCAAAGTGAGTTGCAAATAATAGCTCTCCTTAGTCTTTATCGTCACGTCATCCTCCGACCTCCTCGTGCCTCGCAGTCGTCGCGGTAGACAACCGCGTGGTAGCCGTATCCTTGACATCGATTGAGAAGTTTATGTCCAAAGTAGAAACCGAGAACAAGCTCCCTGCATAACTACTCCCGCTTGATAACCTCGGCAACGACACTTGGCGGTCAAAATTCCGGTCAACGTCCCTTTCTTTGGGGGTCAAAATTCCGGTCACCATATTGTAAAACGAGAGCCGCTTTATTTTTCTCATTCCTATCTAATATATGCCTTCTCCAATCCTCATAGCCATCTTTGATATCATTGACCCGAAGCACAAAAAGAAGTGGAAATAGGGATACGGTTTCTCGCTTTGTTCCTGCATGGAGAGAGCGCCAATGCTGCGTCTAGACGATTCAAATTAGAGGCAATCTCGCTCTGTTCCTGCGTCGCAATAAGGTTTCTCGCATCTTTCACGTACTTATCTACAATCTGTACAAACATGTCATTGTAAAATAGGTTATGACAGAGCGTCGAAATTGATTCTTTCTTGGATCTGTTTCCACTAACAATGAATGAAGAATATTCAATGGTATGTTGAATTATGATGTTTCGATACGCTCAAGTTGAAAAAAAAAATCAACAAAGAGATTCTTCTTATATTTCATTCACATATTTTAGAGACAACTGTGCATTATTCCTCAAAACACTAACAAAAGATGATGTTCAAACAGCCTTTGCTCCTTCAAAGATATGATGAAACCCCCCAATTTTCCTAACTCCTATACCAGGTCCAAAACACAAGCCATCTCACATCTGCTCCACTTTTCAACGTGTGTCCGATTATAGATGCCTCCCTACAGCTAGCCAAAAGATGATTGATCGACTACAGGGACACATCTGTCTGTGTCTCAGTTTTATTTCTCTTCGGCACTCTATGAGGGAAAAGAATCATGGTCACCTACCTCATAACTTTGTGTTTGTTGCTATCTTGATGCCTCTTTTTAAGGTCTTGGTGCCTATTAACAGCGTCATCTTGAGTGTCACTACTTGTGCCAACATCCTCTTCTCTCATCAGATATTTATCAACCTGCGAAGCTGCTTGTCGTCCCTCAGATATGGCCCATACAACGAGAGACTGACCTCTTCTGCAATCACCGGCTGCAAATATTCCTTCCACGTTTGTGGAGAAGCGACCATATTCTGCCTTGAAGTTCGAACGATTGTCTTTCTCCAAGCCTAACTTGTCTGCAACATTCTGATAAGATCAAACGGGAAAATATTAATGAGCCTACGTCCAATTGGTTCAAGTACATTTGGATATGATAGGCTGTAATTCCAAATTGAGCTAAACTTAATAAATGAATTTTTATCCTTTTCAGGCATTCGTAAAACAGGACACTAACCGATTCAGGACCAAGGAATCCCATAGCTAATAGCACAAGGTCTGCATTAATGATTTCCTCACTGCCTTCTACCTCCTTGAACTGAAATCTTCCACTGGCATCCTTCTCCCATCGTACATGAACAATTTCTAGTCCGTTAACATTACCATTTTCATCTCCAATAAATCGCTTAGTTAAAACCTCATACGACCTTGGGTCTTTTCCAAATTTAGCAGCAGCTTCTTCGTGTCCATAATCCACACGGAATACACGAGGCCACTGCAGAATTGACGAGATTGTAAAAAGGAAATATAAAGGACAACAAAATATACGATATCTTTCTGTTTTCAAACATGGGAAAGAAGGCATATGCATATACGAAAGCAAACTAACAAACCTATCCGCATCATTGCTAATGGAAATTGTGAAGGAAGATAAAATTTGCAAATCCTCAAAATGCTACCTCTAGGCCCTTACCAATATGAAAAAGGTTCATGCTAACACATGCTGAATAGGTATAGCAAAGGTTAGAGAGTCAAACCTGTGGCCATGGATTTCCAGGAGCTCTAGTCTGTGGTGGCTGTGGTTGTAGCTCTAGATTTATGAGACTAGTACAGCCATGTCGAATGGATGTTCCAATACAATCTGTCCCAGTGTCACCTCCACCAATTACTACCACTTTCTTTCCCCTAGCAGAGATGTATTTACCATCCTCTAGATTGCTATCTAGCAAGCTTTTTGTATTCGCATAAAGAAACTCCATGGCAAAATGTACACCAGACAACTCACGGCCTGGTATAGGAAGGTCTCTGCAGAAGAAAACTTGATGAGAACAGATACATTCCACATATTTCAACTACTCTGCCATGAACCAACTTCTAAATTTGATGAACTTATTGCTTTGAGATGTGTTGAATTACCTTGGTTTTGTGGCTCCTACGGCCAAAACAATAGCATTATTCTCCTCTTGAAGCCGGTCAAGAGCATACAAAGGATCAATTCCAACATTAGCATTGACCACAAAGTTGATGCCTTCCTCTGCCATTAGGTTGACTCGTCGTTGGACTATATCCACCTTGTCAGCCTTCATATTGGGAACTCCATACATCATCAGCCCTCCAATTCGGTCAGCTCGTTCATATACAGTAACTAAATGACCCATTCTATTCAATTGATCTGCAGCAGCCAAACCAGCTGGTCCACTTCCAACAACGGCAACTCTTTTCCTGAATCAAAGGTGTATCCAAGCAGATTTCCATTATTAGAAGCTTAAACACCTCATGCATGGGGTCTCTAGTCACAATATTAATCGATTTTAATGAGGTTTCTGTCACGAAAGTTTAGTTTACATTTCGTCAACTCATTGTGAAATAGACAGGCAGCTGTGGGCACAAATTGTACTTGGTTAGATCATCCAACTATTACTCAAGGTCGTGAAATATCCTGGAAAAGAGAAGGAACATACCCAGTTCTTCTAAGGGGAGGCCGTGGTTTCATCCAACCCTCTTCAAAGGCCTTGTCAATAATTGCACATTCAATGTTTTTGATAGATACAGGATTCTCAATAATACCAAGGACGCAAGAGCCTTCACATGGTGCAGGACACACACGGCCAGTAAACTCTGGGAAGTTATTTGTCTCAAGAAGCCGATCCAATGCTTCTCGCCACCTATTTTGGTACACCAACTCGTTAAATTCTGGTATTTTGTTTCCAAGAGGGCATCCAGAGTTCTCCTGCATCATTTGATACATTCAGTTTTAGTAGGTCAAAAGAATAAGGTCATGACCTAAAAGATTTTAACAGACATCCAGAATCCATAGGGCGTCCACCTGGTGGCAGAAAGGTGTACCACAATCCATGCAACGAGCTGACTGGGTTTTTAAAAGTAGACCAGGTTTTGTATCCTCCATAACTTCATCCCAGTCATTCATTCGGACAGTAGGATTCCTGTATTTAACACCCTCACGCTCATAAGCTATAAAACCACGATGCTTAACAGCATCACTCACCCGTGTTGGCCTCCTCACTTGTTCAGCTGCTACCTTCTGTAAATTATCAATCCACATTAGATGCAGAAAATAAATGCAGATCACCAAACAATGAAAGCTTGATGAAGCCACTGAGTAAATAAATTCTTGATTCTCAACCAAGGAAAAAATTAAAAAGACATGTTTGGGCAACCCAGTTGGTGTCAAATAATTAGAAATAATTGAAAAAGCTTCTCATGTTAACAAATGAACAGATTTCACTATAATATTACTGAGAGAATAAAGGAAATAGTTGTAATTATGTTATTAGGAGTCTGCAGCTTCAACTATGCAGTCGCCAACAGGAAAGGAGGTGTATAACATAAGGGAAAGAGAGTCATAGTTCAAAAGGATGTGAAACAAGAAAAGCAAGGGATTTTTTCTTTTATTTTCTTGCGTAGGAAGCAGGTAGAGAATGTAAAGATGTACCCTACTTCACAAGAAAGAAAAGATTGGGAAGACAATTCACCTCAATGGATGTGCCATTCAGAGATGCAGTTGCTAACTTCTTCAGCTCCTCAAAAGCATCTTTCTCCATCAATTCTGCTTCATCTTGCTCTTCAGCTTCTTTGGCAGCCTCCTTCAAATCTGTTGCTTGTTTCATGTTTGCTAAAACCCGTTTGTAATCCCTAGGGAAAACTTTAATAAATTTAGGGAGAAGATTGTCAAAATCTGCAAGAACTTCCCTAGCTAGCTGGCTACTTGTGTGTCGTTGATGTTGCTGTATCATCATTCTCAGAGTCATTACGTCCTCTTCTTCTTCAACTTTATCCAGGTCTACCAGTTCGGTGTTACATCGGGATCGGAACTTTCCATCAGAATCCAAAACATAAGCAATTCCACCACTCATACCTGCAGCAAAATTTCTGCCAGTTTTCCCTAGCACAACGACAGTGCCACCGGTCATGTATTCGCATCCATGATCACCAACACCTTCTACAACCGCTTTTGCCCCAGAATTACGGACGCAAAATCTTTCTGCTGCCATTCCATTTAAGTACGCTTCCCCACTTATAGCACCATATAGAGCCACATTACCAATAACGATGTTTTCTTTTGGGTCAAAAAGGCTTCCCTTTGGAGGATAAACTACAATTTTTCCACCAGATAATCCTTTACCAACATAGTCATTAGCATCACCTTCCAGCTCCAGCATGATACCAGGGCAAAGGAATGCTCCTATACTCTGCCCTGCACTTCCTGTTAGTTTAATATGAATAGTATCTGCAGGAAGCCCTGCCAAATTGTAACGCTTAGTGACTTCATGGCTAAGCATGGTCCCAACAGCACGATTAACATTGCAGATTGGCATTTCAATGTAAACAGGAAGCAGTTTTTCCAGAGCAGCTTCAGAAAGCACTATGAGCTCTTGATCTAAAGCCATGTCCAAGCTGTGGTCCTGCTTTTGAACACAATACTGGGCAGCTTCAGGGCGAATGTCAGCAGCAGGTCTCAGTAATAAGGAAAGGTCAATATTTTCCAGCTTCTCATTGTGCTGGATGACTTCTTTATCAACTTCTAGCATGTCTGATCGACCAATCATCTCATTTACTTTACGGAAACCAAGCTCAGACATTATCTCCCTAAGCTCCTCTGCTAACATGAAGAAGAAATTGATAACATGCTCAGGCTCTCCTGCAAACTTTTCCCTCAGGACAGGATCTTGAGTTGCAATACCAACAGGACATGTGTTTTTGTGACACTTTCGCATCATGATACAGCCAAGTGTTATAAGGGGTGCAGTGCTGAAGCCAAACTCTTCTGCACCAAGAAGAGCAGCAACTGCAACGTCTCTTCCAGTTTTCAGTTGGCCATCTGTTTGAAGAATAGTACGACCCCGAAGATCATTGGCAACAAGTGTTTGATGGGTCTCTGCTAAACCAAGCTCCCATGGGAGCCCAGCATTCTTAATGCCCGTCCATCGGGATGCCCCAGTACCCCCATCATGACCTGAGATCAGTACATGGTCAGCATGCCCCTTTACCACCCCACTGGCAATTACTCCGACACCAGCTTCAGATACCAGCTTCACACTAATGCGAGCCGCTGGATTAGCATTCTGCAGTGGAAAGTAATAGTATTAGGATGAAACAGTAAGTGCAAATATGTTCCATTTTCAGGAGAACATTAGAGTTGTTCAGGCCATGAACCATGTGCATGTGTGACAACTGTGGCAAAAGATTGAAACAATAGATATAGTCATGAAAAGCCCAAGTATATAAAGAACTCAACATATACCTTAAGATCATGAATTAGTTGGGCAAGGTCTTCAATTGAATAGATATCGTGATGGGGAGGTGGACTTATTAGTCCCACTCCAGCAGTAGAATTTCTGGTGACTGCAATGTCCCCTATCACTTTGTGACCAGGAAGCTCACCTCCTTCACCTGGCTTCGCCCCCTATAAATCAAGGCAGGAATGGTCAAAACAAAATCATTGACAAAAAATTAACAGATTCAGTTGGTATTTAACCTCACCAAATGCCAAAGTAGCTATCAGTTAAAGATGCAATGCACCCAGGGGTGCTTTGCAGACACAGCATCATCTGCCATGAACATAAATCCATAAACAATAGGAACCTCTATTCCAAGAGGAATACAGGGGCAAAAATAGGAACAGACAAACCCAATTCCAAAAAAGGGAAAACATGAATGGGATCTTCAAAGTCATAGGTAGGTTATTTAACAGGTACCTGAGCCATCTTGATCTGTAGCTCATCAGCATTAGTCAGGTAGTAGCTTGAAACTCCAAATCTCCCACTTGCAACCTGCTTAATTGCACTTCTTTTTGGGTTCAACGACCCATCTGCAAGAGGTTCCATGCGAGATGGCTGCTCACCTCCCTCACCTTCGAGGAGGATAAAAGTGAGAAGCAAAGGAAATTGAATTTGGGGAGAAATATAAGCAAGAAAAGATGATAATTAGGCAGCATAAAGAATTACTTCAAAAGTATTGAAGTAATATAAGCAAGAAAAGATGATAATTAGGCAGCATAAAGAATTACTTCAAAAGTATTGAAGTAATAAAATATCGGGCACGAGATTTAAGACAATGATTTTTGTATTCAATTTTTCCTCCAAAATTGAATATCACAGATGCAGAACATAAAGAAAGAATGTTCACATATTAAGCGTACCAGTATTTGATTTCCCTCCAATTTTGTTCATAGCCATAGCCAGTGTTGTGTGGGCCTCCAGGGATATTGATCCATAACTCATAGCACCAGTGCAGAAACGCTTCACAATCTCACTAGCTGGTTCTACATCCTCTAGAGGAACTTTTACTTCTGACTCTCTAAACTTCAACAACCCACGCAAGTTGCAGCTTTTGTTCAACTCATGAATCCTTTTCGAATATTCCTTATAAGCAGCGACACTATTACTTCTGGCAGCTTCTTGAAGCTTTGATATGGCAAGAGGATCATTCAGGTGAATTTCACCACCTTTTCTCCAGTGATAGTCACCAGGATTGGGCAGTGCTACAGCTTCTGCACTTCCAGGAGGGAAAGCCCGAGAAGGAAATGCCAATTCATGCAAGTGAAGTGAATCACGGGCAAGGATCTCAAATGTTGCGCCCTCTACTCTGCTTGGGGTTCCAGAAAAACATTTTTCAATCACTTCTGATGAAAGACCAAGAGCTTCAAAAATTTGAGCACCCTTGTAGGAGGCCAGAGTTGATATTCCCATTTTTGCCAGAACCTTCATCATTCCATAGTTGCTAGCCTTGAAATACTTCTTGACAAGTTCATCCTTTGAATGGAACTCACCAGTAGACTTTGGAGGGATCTTTCCATCCACCTGCAACCTCCAAATGGCCTCTACAGCTAAATATGGGCAAATAGCATCTGCACCAAATCCAACCAATGTACAGAAGTGATGCACTTCACGTGGCTCAGCTGAATCAACAATCAATCCAATTCGAGTGCGAGCCAGCTTTTTAACCAGATGGTGATGAACAGCACCAACAGCCAAAAGTGAACTTACAGCAACACGCTCAGGCGAGAAGGCTAGAAATCCAAACACAAGCAAATAACAAAATTAATTATATAGCTTATAGTTGCATAATTATTACATATTTTAGATTGGGGAACGGCAGAAGCATAGAGAGAGAGAGAGAGAGTTTTGAAAGATCAATAACTAGGTGATCAAAGCTTTCGTCATAATGCACTTGAAAAGTTACAGAGACAGGATAATACCTCTGTCAGAAAGTACTAATAAAGTATAGCCTTCCTTAATTGCTTCAACTGCTTCAGCACATATCCTATCTAATGTCTCTTCCAGTCCTTTTCTCCCACGCTCCTTTGCATAAGTTATGTCAAGAACTGAACTTTTCCATCCTCTATAATCCATCATTTTAATTGCCTCCATCTCATCAACGGACAAGAGGGGACCCTTTAGTGAGAGACGATGGCATTGTTCTTCACTTGTTTCCGTTAGATCACCTTCAGGTCCAACCATGCATTCCATGGAAGTCACAATCTTCTCTCTAATAGGATCAATTGGTGGGTTTGTCACTTGAGCAAACATTTGCTTGAAGTACTCAGATGACAATTTTTCTCGGTTAGACATAACTGCTAAAGGAGCATCATTTCCCATTGAACCAAGAGCCTCTGTAGCATCTTTTACCATGGGAAGCAACAGCATCTCCAAGGCCTCAACAGTATAACTATATAGTGTCAATCGAAAAATATCAGAATCATTATGTATCCCATGAAAACAATCTGAGTATATCACAGTAGAGGGTGGAAAAGCATACAGCACTACATACCCAAAAGCTTTTAATGGTGCCAATAAGCCATGAATGCCCATGTTCTCCATATTGTCATCTTCATTAGATGCCTTCAAGTTGCAGAAGAAACAAATCACAACTAGGAATCACTAAAGTAGAGAATAACGAAACAGAAATTAATTATCCAACAATGAACAATGTAATTCTTACGGAAATAACACCAGCTATGACTGGAGCAACCCTTTCAGATTCAAGAACAGAGTTAACTATGTCTTTAAGCTCAATCTTTTGCCTCTTTAACCAATCTACATATGGCCTAGCATGAGAATATTGGTGCTTTAAGGATTCATCATCTACAACAATATGCTTGTCAAAATCAACCAGCAGCATCATTCCAGGATTAAGTCTTCTTTTGCTTAGGACATCTTCAGGTGGAATGTCAACAACACCAACTTCACTAGCCATAATAACTCGTCCACTACGAGTAACATAAAATCGACCAGGACGCAACCCATTACGATCAAGTGTAGCTCCCAGGTAACGACCATCCGTAACTGTTAAAAAATATACCATGAGCAAAAGCAGTAAAACTTCAAATGGAGAGCATGTAAAATGTTGAAGCAGCTAACATGAGATAAGAGCAGGTCCATCCCAAGGCTCCATGAGAGCTGAGAAGTATTCATAGAAGGCCTTCCTCTGAGGGTCCATATTTTTATCATTTTGCCAGGCTTCAGGTATCATCATCATGACAGCTTCAGGGAGACTTCGTCCAGCCCGAACTAGAAGTTCAAGTACACCATCAAAAGCCCCTATCAATCAAAGAATTGGAAACATAAATCTATTGAATCATGAAAAGAAATTAATCTATATAATAAACATTTTAGGGCTTTAAAAATTAACATGAAAACAATTTACCTGAATCAGAAGAACTAGCATCCACTATGGGAAGAAGCTTCTTCATCTCATCTTTTGACAGACCAAGCTCCTTGCACTTCACTAGACCCTCACGAGCTTTCATCCTGAGCAGCAATGTTCAGGATCATTTCATATTACAAATTTTGTCATTTTATTCCTTCAATAGATTTGCACATTTAAACAAATTGCCATGTCGAGAATATATATCCCAGTAAGCAACATACTGACCAGTTCACATTGCCTCTGAGTGTATTAATTTCCCCATTATGGCCCAAGATTCGCATAGGTTGAGCACGATCCCAGCTAGGAAATGTATTGGTAGAAAATCTTGAGTGTATCTGCACCAAAAAAGGGAAGAGTCAAAGATTGAAATTTGGCCTGCTTCAAATTGCCAAATGATGACACAACTTGCTCAGAAGCCCACATCAGGACTTCAAAACCTTGTTACTGCAGTGCCAGATGCAATAAATGGTTGAATAAATAATTTATTCTAACTAAAGAATTTTTTTTCTGATCAACCACCACTTAGTAGCTTACTCCTCAAACAACTGATCATAGAGCACTGCAGTAATTTTCTGCAAACATGACTTACTTCTACAATGAGGTTTCTTACCAACTCACCCAAGGCTTCAGCATCCAAACTCAAATAGTTTTCAAGGAGTGGAAGAACTTAAGAGATCATTCAAACCTCAATGCCTCAGAAGTCATTCCTCAACCTTGCATACCTTCAGTTACCGGTGATTCCCATGCTGTTTGTTGAAGCATGAGTTAGTGGATAAAACGACAAGTGAATGGATAATATATTTACCAGGGCCATGTAGCTCGTAAACCTTTCATTTCCAAGATCCTCATAGTAGTAGTCGCTTAACTGTACAGGCTTTAACTGACCCTTGTAAACAACAGTCCTGCCGAAAACAAAAAATGACAACATTGCTAAGATAAGTGCTAAAGATTAATCCTGCAGTAAACTATGTAACTTTGAGAATGATGAACCTTGAGGAAAGAGAGCATATATAAAAGTCCCTCACACCACCATGCTGGAGGTTTAATGCTGCTCGGATGGCTACCATGGACACTCTCCGCAGTATGTACATCTGTAGTGCAGTGTATAACGTGAATTAAGAATGCCAGACATTAGAACTAGAAGTTCAAAGTAGCCATCTAGTTTGAACAAATCAGATTCCCATCCCAGATAAGGATCTTCTGTTCAAGAATTTTCAAATTTGACCACTTGTGCAGAAATCAAGTAGAACATACAAAAATTGAAACGAGGAAAACCCAGTCTCCGAAAAAATAACGGATCAAACATTACCTGCTGTTCGAAGTCAGCTTTGGACCTAGGAGTAGGAGTAAGAAAAACTTGTTCAACCACAGGCTCAGTTTGCAAAGCAGCATTGCCTAACCCTGAATTATCTGTTGGAACCGATCGCCAACCAAGAACTGTATGCCCGAGAGACTCGGCAACCTTTGACACAAATCACAAGATGACGTTTATAGGATTGAGTGCCAATAGATTAAATAAAGGCTCCATTTTAAATTTAATACCATAAATTACCTTTGTGAACACATTTTTGCTTTCTTCCCTTCGATTCTCTGAAGTGGGCAAAAAGAACATGCCAACTGCATATTCTCCAGGCGGTGGTAGGAGGAACCCGATATCCTTGGCAACCTGGTTGAGTGCAATTCAAGGAGGATCATCACCATGATTCATATGTTATAATTTGCAGTCACATGCACGAGGATTATAAAGTAAAATTAGAAAAGAAAATCCCCTTGCTCAACAGGAAGAAATCTTTCAAAAAGAACATCTCAATAAATTCACTTATTATAATTATTATTAGTAGTAGTAGTAGTAGATAACAAAAATCTTGGAACGAAGGAGACGCAGGCACATAAAGTAAACCAGTAAATAATTTTGAAAATATATATCAACATATACAAACAAAAAGGGTGTCTGTCACACAATTAAAGATTTTCTTTTAAATCGTCAAATGACAACGATAAACGTTCACCTCTCTATAGAAGTCATGAGGAAGAGCCAAAAGAATTCCGGCTCCATCACCCGTATTATTTTCACATCCACAAGCCCCTCTATGCGACATGCGTATCAACATCTCCAAAGCATCTGTCACCTACATCATCCATATCTCCATGAAAGCCAATCAAAAAACAAGAAAAATTGAATGAACATCCGTAATATCTATCCCTAACACACGAATCAAACGGGTATACGGAACACGTCTCTCAGCAAAATATAATGTAAAGAAGCACTCACCGTTTTGCGGCTGCTCTGGCCGGATAACTCCGCCACGAATCCGACCCCACAAGAGTCCTTATCAAAAGAGGGATCATAGAGTCCCAGAGGCTTCTCCGGCACGCCGGACAATGCTGAGCGGACCACAACCCGGAGTTTCGGAGACCGACCGGGCCCGTCAGACTTCCAAAAAAGGAGTCTTTCCGATCGCAATTTGGTCCCAAAGAATTTGGTATCTGCGGCGATGGAGGGCCTTTTTCCTGCAGCAAAGCACTGGACAGACCTAGAGCTCCAGCGAGAGAGTGATCCGACATTAAGCTTCGGTGTGACAAACGAGGATAAGGAGGAGGAGAATGATGGTTTATTGTTCTGGGTAGGTAAGGCAAAAGGAGAGGTGGTTGGTCCTTGTTGAAGGAGAGAGCTTGAGGTGGCCGACATTATTGACATAACCTAAACAGTAGAGCTGATGGTGTGATCACAGTATTTATTTATGTTGGAGATTTTCCTTTAAGATAACCGAAATACTTTCATATATATATATGTGCACTGCATCCAGATCTGAGAAGAACACCAGAAGGTTTTTCTTTTGAAAAACCAACAACAATGCAAAAAAACAAAAACAAAAAACCAGAATTGATTGAACAATGTAAAAAGCGGAAACTTGGGAGAAAACAATAACAACAATCAGATTTGATTTAACTGAGAAAACACAAGCTTAAGGGGACGATCCAACCCAGAAATGAAGAGCGGAAAACAAAACTAGGGAAGCAGTTGGGAGGGAGGGGGAGGCGGCGGAACCTCAACCTGAGTGAGAGAGAGAGAGAGGGTAGTTGTCTAGGTAAGGAGAGAGTTCAATTTATAGAGAAAAGGAATAAGAAAATAGAAAAGGGAAGTCACAGACGATGGTTGAAATTTTTTAACCGGAGAAGTAAGGTTTTGAAGCGCCTGCCACGTGTGGAGTTGCGTTATGCGGCACGAGACAGCCGCTCATAGGTGGGTCCTAGTCCTTCCTGCCCATAATAAGATAGGCTTTGGCTTTGGCTTTGGCTTTGTTTCCTCAGCTGCTCGGCTTTGCTTTTGTAAACTCCCCTGCCCTCCCGTCGCCGCTTGCTTTATTAACAAGCGAAGCGAGCAACTCAGCTTCTTGGCAAAACACATTATCCAAATCTTGAACTTTAAGATAAATACAACAGATAATTTCATTTATTTTAAGTAATATTTCTAATCCATCGGATTAGGATTAGATTCTAACTTCTTATTATCTTATCCATAAAATTAAAATGGAACTTGATCTATTAAAATCTTAACTCATAAATACGATAATTTTTTGTTTAGTTAATGATCCGGTACGCGGCAAACCGTACAAGCAGCTCAACTCCCCTTGTTTGTTAACTGAACGCCAGAGGCCTTCCACAAAAACGGTTAATCTTGCGGCAAAGGCAACTAATTCAAAGTCAGACTTTATGGCACATAGAAATAAAAGGGTTGAAACAAGCAGCTCCCCTTGTTTGTTTCTACTAATTGCAACGGCTTTTGTCAATGCGCATTTATGACTACTTCTTTTATCACGTCAATGGAGCTCCAGTAAATATTAAATGGACTTTTATCACCTTCTTCATATTAAGCATATAATTACTGGGTTAGATTGATTAAGTATGTGATTACTCAAGTACCATAACAGATGTAAGAAACTTGGTATATATCATTAACATTCTGTAAATGCTGTTATGCATATCATTTAACACCTTCACAGGGATCTTTGATTTGGCCATGAATAAATGTATATTTCTCTTCCACTACTTCTCATTTGTCTGACTACATCTCTGGATTAACTATACTTAAGGTAAAAACAATGATTATTTTTAATTTAAAATTTAGAAAATAATATCATTTTAACTTTTAGATTTCGAGTTAAGCAGTCTGAACCAAAGCCCAATCTAAAGTATAAAATTTTCAAGAAAAAAGCGAAAGCCAAACTCAATGCTAACCCTCTTGAGACTTCAGGTTATGGACATAATTGCAGGATATATAGAAGTAGTCAATGAACATTTAATATAGAAATCAAAATTTATACAAAATTTCGAATTGAATACAACTTGTACTAATTTTAAGATTAACAGTGGATAAAATCTCATATTTAAAAAAATAAAATAGTCTTTTAATTTTTATATAATTAAATCTTAGTTTCCTATTATGATTAAAATTATAAAAACTTTCAAATTTTGATTTGACAAATCGTTCATTAAGATTAGTATAAAAATACTTTATTTTTGTATGTAATAACTACTTTTAAAATTTAAAAAAAATTAAATATAAAATATATTTTTCAATTAACTCTTCATTTTTTTTTATTTACAAATTTGACCTGACTATTTTTAGTATTTCAATAAACTAGTTGATATCGACCAGTATAATCTAGTATGGTAATTCGATATAATTATTATTAAGAACCAGCTGAAAGAAATAACAGAACATCTTAAAAATATTTTATGAGTATTACTAAACAATTATTTGAATTATTAGATAGACAAACAAATGTTGAAATTCAATTAAAAGAAATAATTACTATGACACAACCTCTAATAGAAAAAAAATCAAAAGTATATATCATTACAAAAAAATTAATGACTTTTGCGAATCCAAAAACTAATAGACAAGAATTATAAACAATCATCCAAAATATTATATCCAATAAATGAAAACTAGATAAAATATTAAAATTAATAGAAACAAAATCTGACTCAAAATTATCAAATAAGTCCACTCTAAAATTGGTATCAGACCCTCCATCTACACTTACTTTAGTAAAACCATAGAAAATATATAAAAAGATATAAAAGATCAATTAGAAGAAATGACACAACTAGTCAACAAATTAATATTAGAAAATAATAATAATAATAATTCTTTAAAATATGAACTCATAAACCGATAAAAATGAAATTATTTACGGATATGAATCAGATCAAGAAATCTATATAGATCAACAAAAGAATGAAGAACAACCAGAAACAAGTCAAAGTGGTGAAAAACGAAAAAGAGGAAATCAACCAACCATAATTGGAATTATAAATCTATTGAAACAGAAGAATTTAATCGTTTTGGATATTGTCGAAAAGATAATAAAATAACAAAATTTCCTACAGAATATACACCAAAACATATAACATTAGGACCGGATGGAATTCTCAATTTAGATTGTGTATATCACCAGAAAAATTATTACTCGAATGATTTAATAAATTAGCATTAGTTATACAATTAGAAAAACCTTTTGAAGGACTAACAAATATAAGTACTTTATAGAGTTTTATTACCTACAAAACTGCTGGTATTGTTTTAAATTTTTTTATTAACAATGAACTACAATTAAAAAATGCTACTGAATTTCTGAATGCTACTGAACCAATAAAAGCTTTCTATGTCGTTACTAATGAAATTTATAAAGAAATTATTGGAAAAGATATAACTTCTTATGAAGAAAGAAAAAACGCCCTATTGTTAGCGATCTAGAAGGGGGGTTGAATAGATCTTTAAAGCTTTTGTAATTTTCTACAAATAAAATCAGAAGTTACTTCACACAATAACAATTTAAACAAACTTAAATGAAGAGAATAAGGAAGAAGATCAAACGCTGTTTTTATAGAGGTTCGGTGCTAAGACCTACGTCCTCTACCTAAGCTCCCACTTAGGATTTTGCCAACACTTTATTGCACACTTTTTAGTTCAGTGTGAACTACTTGACTTCCGGCCTCAAGCTACCTTACAACCACTTGATTTCCGGCTCAAGCTAACCTAACACTCACTTGACTTTCGGCTCAAGCTAACCTAACACGATTTGTCTTGCGGTACAAATCCTACCACACTTGTGACACTTCACTAGTCACTCAAGTTGTAAGAAATACAAGATAAA
>JANZLH020000107.1:220031-237491 GCA_026770325.2 Erythroxylum fimbriatum
TCTTAACCAATTCTATATAATTTGTTATTATCAAAACATAAGTAGTAATCAATTTGTCAACCACCATTGGTCCAACACCTATAGCATTTAAATAATATATGAATATGTGATATCTATTATTTAGAAGAATATGTTTGTAAATTTAAAAAAAAATTATTATAACTTAACTCATACAGAACAAGAAATGTATATACAAATATTTATCTAAAATTACCCTGTCCAATAAATAAAACAGTAGAAGAATTATTTATAATAAAACAAAATGCTAATTTAGTATCTTATAACTTAGGAGGTGCTATTACAATCACAAAAGAAGTATTTATTACAAAAATGTTTAGAAGCAAAATTACATTAAAAAAAATACCACATAAAGATATCCAATTATAATGTTCTAAATATTCAGAAGTTTCTTAACAATATGGATGTGAATTTTCTAACTATCATAAACAAAGAAAACAACCAAAATATAATAAATATAAATGGCGAAGATATCCCAAAAACACATAAAAAATTCTCATTTAAACCTTATAAAAAGTTTTTTTAAGAAAAAAGGCTTATAGACAATATAAACCAAAAAAAATATTGCCCTCAAAATAAGAAAAAATGTAAATATCGGTTATGTAAAGAAGAAGGTCATTATGCAAACACTTTTCCAAAAAGAAACCAAAATTTAAAGAAAAAATTAATATTTTAAACTCAGCATCAAAATATAATTTATAGAATTAGAATATGAAACAGACTCAACGATTTCTTCATTATATCAATACGACCTCCAACTTTCATAATCAACAACTGCATTTGAATCCAACTTTTATTCAAGTGATTATTCAAAAAAATTAATGCTTATATAGACATAGGAGCTACAATTTGTATAGCTTCTAAAACATTATTAAACAATTGGAAAAAATTAAATAAACCTCTACAAATAAGAATAGCATATGGAAGCATTAAATCTATTTGGTATGTCAATTATTATAATAATAATATTATTAAAAATTATACTTTTGTAATACCATCAATTTATCAACAAGAATCAGGATTACTATTGATTTTAGGAAACAAATTTCTTAAATTACATACAATCCTTTTTGTCAATATCTACATTACATAACTTTAAAAACACTAATAATAAAATCTTTAAATCAAAAATCTATAATTCTTAAAATTCTTATATATCATACAACTTATTATAAAACTATATAATTAGTAACTGAAAAAATAAATTAGTTACAATTCTATCTCCTTAATAATCTTACACTAAAAAATAAAATAGAATTCTTAATAGAAAAAGTATGTAGTGAACATCCACTTAACCCTAAAAAAATATTAATAATCAATTAATTGAGATAAAATCAAAAGATCGACACAAGAAGTTAATATTAAAAATAATATACCATATACACAATAGGAAGTACAAGAATTTATCAATGAATGTTCCGACTTATTCCAAAAACAACTCATTTCACCTTAGTACATGTAAACATTCAGCCCCTGTCTTGTATGTAAACATTCAGGCGGAGAATATATAGTAGTAAAATTGGCAAGAGAATGTATATTATGTTTAAAAGATTTCTTCAGCGTCTTGGCGTCGGCACACCTATTATGGCGGAACTCACCGGGGTGTACTCTGGGTTGAATTTAGCCTGGGATTAGAGTTACCGACGCGTGTTGCTGAAAGTGGACTCCCTTGAGGTCATTAACTTTCTTTCGTCTTTCCTTTTTGTTCTGACTGAGCTTTCTGTTTTGGTGACAGGTATTCGAGATCTGCTTCGTCGTGACTGGAATGTTCATTTGAAACACACACCGCGAGAGGGGAACCGCTGTGCAGATCATTTGGCTTCGCTAGCCTCGCTCTCAGCTCCGGGCCTACATTTACTGCGAGAGCCTCCTTAGAGCATTTTGGATGACCTCCACCGGAACAAGCAAGGACACCTTCACACTCGATCCCTTCGTAGGGGATTAGATTGTCGGAGCTAGTCTCCTTTTGTTTTCTTTCCGTGTTAATAAAAAAAAAAAAAAAGAGTTATAAAGTGAGCAGGTTCGATCCTGTGCATATGCTCTCTCTCAACGACTGACTTCACGTGGCCACCATTACCAAAGCGCGATCACTTACCAACCTTCCTTGGTCGGCTCTCTTAAGAGTAAGATGTTTTTATTCCGTGCTATTTGGCTCCTTTTTAACCATATATTCTTTCTTTGTAAGCTGTGATTATATTCTTAAAAGTTGTTCTATAGATGCCACGACCAAAAATTCACTAGAAAAAAGTATTTGCATCATTCTCCAAAGTAGATTGAAAAATGAGAATATCCTAAAGGAGTGTGCGTAGGCGTAGCGTAGAGGGCTTGTTTATTTACATTATTGTTGACATACACTATATTCCTATTTTATAGAAGTCTAGAACCCCTTTGCTTATTCTTATTCGCAGAAAAATAATTGGAGGAAGTACAATAATTGGTAAGAGAAGAAAAGTCATACCGCGCCAATCCAATCCTTCCTAACGTCACTTCTTCGGCAAACATTAGACAAAAATCGATACTTTCCTTTTCCTTCTTCTAAATAATGCCCTATGCACTCAATTATTAGGTTCGATTCAGCCCACGAGGTTAGTTCAATTCATTACATACAATTAATTTATTTTTAATTAAATAATTTGTAATTACCTACTAGTGTATTATGATATATAGTTAATTGTTTACTCATCAAATATTATCTACTCTATATTAAATGTTAGTAGCTGCTTTCCGTTTGATATTTAAAAGCAATCATTTCAATTTTCAATTTATTATAGTAAGAGAATTTTCAAATTATTACTCATCAAAAATAGCAAAATATTATTTTAAGCTGACAATTTTTATTAACTTATTCAAGTATCACTTTATAATTCATATCATGTTCAAATACTACAATTGAATTATTCGGAATAGAGTAAATCATAAATAAAGTCAAACATAAATAATTTTGGTAACTTCAAACATATGGATTAATTATAGAATCCTTATAATAAAGATTACAGGCACAAAAAAGGTTATATCCATGGTTCTCAACATTAGGTTCGTTGAGCAAACTATGTACTTAGTTTTATTATTTCATTAATATCTCATTTTAATGGAAGTATAATGAGGAATAATTTATGAATAATGCTTAAATGCAATTTAAATATGATCATTATAATCGCATATAATCTCTATGGCACAATATTCATCATTAAATATAATTAAAAGAAATGCATGAACATAAAGAATGTATTTATTAAATAAATTAACAATTTCACCTAAAGTGCATATTTTTATTTTAAAAAAGCATACATGTTTATAATATAATATTAAGAATAACTATAAATTTTCTAGCTATTGCTATTGCTAAAAATATCACATCAACTTTGTAAAACATTTCAATTAATTAAATATTTGAGAACCTAATATATATTTTTTCAAAAAGGAAATTTTAGATGATTTTTATTTTTGAGATAAGCATAAATTGGAGATGTATTATAAAATGAAGCTCACTGCTTGTGAAGTAATAATTTTGATAGGAATGAATATTTTTTCAAAGTATGAAAATTAAAAGATTTATTATTAGGTTGCATTGTTGCCAGCTTAAATCTAATCCCACACATAATGACAATCAACCTTAATATGTTTAGTACGTTCATAAAAAGAAAAAGGTTTGTAGCAATTTATAAAGCCATTTGACTGTTTAAAAACAATCATATAGGCTCGAATGACGAACATTTAGTGACTTAAGCAAAGACTTAAGTCATGTGAGCTCATAGATAGTAGTAGCCACTGAACGATACTTGACTTCAACATAAGAGCGAGAGACTGTTGGCTACTTGTTAGTCATCTAGAAAATAGGAGAAACAACTTCAGTAGAAGGACGAGAGATTGTTGGCTACATTTCTCATATTCAATTTTTAATTAAATACATTTCTATTAAAAATAAAAAATAAAAAATTTGGGTCAACCCATACCCAATCCTTATGACCCGATACTGGCTTGTCTTGGCTCATTGTCATGCCTCACTAGTATCACTTTAAATTTTATAAAATGATTAATACATAAATCATAATAAAAGCATAGATATTAGTTCGTACCTTTTCTTTTTTTTTTTTTCTGGAACTTGATCATTTTTTAACGGTATCTCTCGAACTAATTTTGAAATCAACTCATCTCAACCAATGTAGTTACATAAGTATCCGACCTCTGACAGTATTCATAGAACGTGTTGAGAGAACTCTATAATTATTGCAAAGAGGATTAGGAAAAGAATGCTAGCTTCCTTAGAGCTAAAACATTTTTATAATAAGTTTTAGACATTTTGGTAATTTAATTGAAATTAAATTATAATTTTGATTAAAATTTAATTACAATTAGAATTAATTCTAAAGAAATACCATTTATGTCCAAATAAGATCGAATATATCATATTAATCCTTGTTTATTAAATATTATATATTTAATAATAAAGTTTATCAAATTATATAACAAAGTCTAACTTGATTAAAAACATTTTGTCTCTCTTTAACCCATTCTTTGCGTGTGGGACCCATTAGATTCCGAAATATGTGGGCAATGGATATAAATTATAATCGTAAATTATATTTAGAATTAGATAAATTAAACTAATTAGATATTATTTAATTGAACAATTTATATCCATAGATCAAGATTGATATCTAGCAATACATCATGACCTCCCAAATATTTAAGAATGTCAAAGCAGTTTTGTCTAAGGTTTTTATGTGTGATTTTTTTGTATAATTCAATCATTTCGTCATATAATGTTCCTATTAGAGATATAACAACTCTAATTGAATTCAATTATGTTAGTTCTCCACTATTAATAATTTTCAATTAATGATACTTGAAAATTATTTTCAAAGTGTCATTTCACTTTGACCAACGATTTTTTGAACCAATACTAAATCGAGAATAATGGAATATTCTCCCTAATCAGTTTGGGGCGATATCCTGCATTGATCATTCAACTAACTCTATATAGTTCATGTTATATCAAATGACTGCCGACTAAGCTATTATTGATTAAACATGTCATAAATAGTATCAAAATATATCAATCTTCATACATGATAACTTTGGAGATCTCAAATCAAAGGTTTACTTATACAATCATCATAATGAGAGTTTCTATAGACATATAAGTAATGTTCTAAATATAATTCTCATATGAGATTAGTTTAGTAAATTTGTTCTTTAATAAGAACTCACACATTTGTTTAAGCATCTTAATTACTTTAGTCAATGAGATCAACTACTTCCTTTATAAGGAAAAATATAATGTGTGCTAATCTTTTATGCTCTATTAATATCCAATTTTAATAGAACAATGACTAGGAACAATTTAGGAATAATACATAAATGTAATATGAATATCATAATTATTATCTTATCATAAATTCACCTATAATGTATATTTTTCCAATCGAATTTATAATATGCATTCATATGCATAAGAATATAAAATAAATATCGTCTTTAAATTATTTTATCATTAAAATAATAACCAATCAGTTGGCAAGGTATAAACCAATAATCTGTTTATCATATTAGACAGATATAGTCAATTCGTGAAAAACCTCATTCCACAACATTAATCAATGAAAACTGTGTTGGAATTTTCCCGAACAGGGACATTCGACTAATGATTTCTATAGGCTTTATAGAAGATCTTATATGGTAACATCAAAGGACAAGATAAGATTAAAAATTCAAGAAGATGTGTTATGTTTTTCTAGTATTTTTAATCCTCTAACTTATTTGAAAATTTAATTTCACAATGTTATTAGTATTACTTAAACTACTTTGACTCCATTTGATTGAATTAACTACTGTTATACATCTTTACCAAAAACAATTTTGTACGGAGTAAGACCTCATATTTGATTTGAATTATTATAGAAATTTTAACTTGAAGAATGTTTTATTATAATGTTTTTAAATTACTAAAAATCAATTTGATAGAAGTATTAAATTTTTTTAGAATTACTAAATATTTTTATAACAATTACTATTGAATTATTTATATAGAAGTATCAAATTATTTATACAAGAGTTGGTATCAGCACTATGTATGTGTGTGTTTCTGTCACATCTGCGAAGCTGAAGCTGAAATGGTATTTGCCAAATTGCTCTCATAGGTCTTGTCATTACACATAATCAGTACATACAATTAAGAGTAATTAATAATTAAACGCGGCTTTTCAAAGCCGGTTACTGGCACAATCACACAAGTCCTTTTATATTTATAGCAAGAGATCGGGAACAGTCAGGGAGTCGGTTGACAATAATGAGTTGTAAGAGAGCTGACGTATGTGCCCCTCGCGGGTAGCCTAGCGGTAAAAAAGAGGCGAGGTTTGTGTAAAAATTGTGGGTTTGAATTTTGGGAGGGGGAATAATTTTTATTCTAAGGTGATGTAATTTTTTTTAATAGTTGCCCATCTTTTGAAATAGATACTTTTGATATTATTTAAGATCAGATCTGAATTTATCTATCTATAAATTTGAGTGAGTGGTTCATAAGTTTCAGAATAATCGGACGAAATCTTGAAACGTAAGTTATAAAAAAAAAATTAAAAAAAAAACTGTACGTATGTTGTTTTTAGCGTGGGTGTCATGATCCCATGAGTCAATTATGATGAAGGGTCGGACATCTGTTAAGATAATAGAATGGTCTCATCAATAATATGCGGTGGTGGCTTTTGCTAACTCCAAAATTTAACAACTAAATGGATCCACATGTGGACACTTTTGGCCATTTCATAATATCTTATTCATTACTCTTTCAAGGTTTCGAAGGGCCGGCCGGCCAACCCCATGTTAAATGCAATTTGTAACTGGGAGGGGTCGGTCTCAGGTGGGGTCTAAAAGTGCAAAATGCAGCATACTTTTCAAATACTATTTTAAATTTAGAGTGAATATATATATTTTTTACTTGTGGCGCTATTAAGTATTAACAGAGATGGGCAGACGGGGTTCATTGTTGCCGCAGATTGGCGAACGACCCGCAGTGCTGCTTCCCCCCATCACCAGGTTACTATTCTCAGCTAACTCTTCATGATTCCTAACCCTTAACAAAGTTGGTGAACATGCTTTCTTCTGTCTTGCTCCCGTTTTGGGATTTAGTTGATAATGGAAGATGACTTACCCGTCTTGGTTTAACCTTTTCTTTTTCTTACACTTTTTGCTAATGCAAAGACTAAATCCTGATCTTTTTTATAAAAAAAAGAGGAGTTAAAGAACTGAATCCAAGGCCCGCGTGAGCTTCTTTGACTTTATTTGTCGTTTAGGTTTTTATAAGTGAGTTGAGATAACTAGGGTTCTGAATTCTGATAAGGGACAGCACAGATTTAGCATGGAGAGGAAGATCCTTAGTGTGGCAGACAATGGATGGTAGAGGGTTGTTAACTTGAGAGTGAAAATGAACTAGAAAGTAGTAGGTAGGATGCAATTCGTGAGTGGGTAGATGGAATGTTGAAGTGACTATCTAGGAATCTCTGCTAATTGGTTTCTTTTGATTTATATACACATATATAAATATTATGATGAACAAGTGGTAGTTAACTACTTCCACCTACCTCATTTCCTCCTTTTCCTCTTTTGTCTTTTTAGCTATGCAATGCCCTTGAAATTTCTTACGTTATGATTTCAAGAAGCTGAATGGTCAAAATCAACGGGACATAATACAAAAGTGGTTGGTGCTGCAATTCAATTAAGCTTTGCTTGTTTCACCATTTGATATGACTCTTGGCAGTCGTCAATGAGGATAGTTCTAAGTCTCACCTAATCCTATTTAACTGGAAGATAAATCCAAATCATTTTTCTTGCTTATCAAGCCTTTTGTAGCGGATGGTCGATCTAACATGCTAATTCACTTCGGATGTATAAGTTTTCCTACTAAAGCCAATAAATCAGACTAATAGGAGGAAATCTATTCCTTTCGTTTCATATTCGGCTGAAGACAGGCCACGATCGATCATTGACCAGTTTTTTTAACGCAAGGTCATTATATTTGCTTCTTGCTGTTGGCTTTGAGCTAGAGCATTGGAGTGTATTAAGACATTAGCATCACGTTTTGTATTTGCAGTCAAAATCACAGCAAGTGTAGCCAGGGTTAGAAGCATTAGCAACCGATCGCTCTTGCCGGATGAAGACAAGGACCCAACGTTTGCCTCAAGATCGATAAGTCGATGCTATTATTGTCGACTTGGGCAACAAGTTCTTGGTGGGGTAACATAAAAACACACAATCTACTACTACTATTTCGTGGGTAGTAGGTAGCTATCAGTATTAATACCAACCATACCACCTGGGCACGGACGGAATTATTTGGGTCTTAATAGTATATTGGCTCTTTTAAGACTTAAAAAAATTAAATATTTTTATTTTTAATATATATATATATATCAGAATCTTTGACAATTGAACAAGACCTTCTCTTAAAGTGTGCCGCGCCGCCACCGTTAATGTGATTTGTGAAAGATTGTATGAAAAGTGGTGTTCCAAAATTTTTCTTTCACATGGAGGTGATTAGACATTAACCCCACAAGGTTTTGAACAAATTTTAATGATAAACCAGTACCAATAGCGATATGGAGAGCAATCATGGACTTTTAAGTAACATCGACAGTTATTAAATTAGGGTCTTCTTTAAAAAAGTTAGAAGCGGTGGTCCAATTACCTTTAATGGCAGCTTTGTACAGTGGCAAGTAACGATCGACACGAGAAGGTAAAGCAAGGCTGACATATCTGACCATTTTTCTTGACTTTTTGTTCTTCCGTTACGTCTGTTTTTTATATCAACAAGTTTTATAATATTTATTTGTTAGTCAAATTGTCATTATTTTTATCAGTTGTTACAGCCACAATGGAAAGAACTTTCTCTGCAATGAAAATTATCAAGAATTCACTTCTTAATAAAATGGGAGATAACCTATTGAATAATTGTTAGTGTGTTACATCGAAAGAGATGTATTTGCAAATATTGACAATAATCTTGTTATGAAAAGATTTCAATATATGAAAAGTAGGTGAGGATTATTGTAATTTTAAATATTTTATATTCTTAATAAATTTTATTTAATTTTGATATGAAAATTTTTACAAAATTTATATTTTATTTAGCCCTCCTATCATAAATTTTTGAATCATTCGCTGCACCTAGACCTAGATTAGCTGATTTTTGCTTTTTAACGTGTATCTCACTAAAAGCTTATTCTGTTTCCCTTTTCGTCCTTGGCATCGTCGTATTGAAAATTTTTAACTCCAATTACAGATCGTGGCGTTCGAGGTTTTTTTCTTGAAGACACCCAGTAGCATAGTAATTCCAGGTAGCTTTGTGCGCCTCTGACATATAAAAATAATTACTTTGATTAGTTTAAGGTAGAGAAAATCCATAGCTCAATCGAATGTAGAAAGATAGATGTTGATCTTGTTCAATAGTGTTATTACAACTCCTGGAATCCGGGATGCGTAGAAGGTTCAGATTCCAGGTATCAGAAGCTGGGCCTAGTACTGGGCTCTTCAAATGTCTCTCCACTCTGCTGCTGTTCCCACTTCAGTTTACGAACATTCGGTTACGTAATCTTAAAATTTTTTATATAATGCAGAAACTTAAAAGTTAATTTTCATTTAACTCTTTTAATGTTGTAGTTAAGCATGAAATAGATTACATGATTTCACGTGAATCTTAATATCCATCTATTAGGGGCAAAATGACTTCTCAACTACCTTAAGCAATCAAAGCCGTCAAAAAGGTTTAGTACCAATTTCTTACAACTCCAGTTAAAACTAGAAGAGAAAGTTCAACATTTAATTGCATAACTTCAATAAGGTATGAAACATATGGAGCTTAATTTTTTGATAAGTTCAATCACAAGGAGGAAGCTATCAATATGATTTGAGGCTTGTCTCCCAATTAAAGAAGGACTCATTGTCTCGTGGTTCTTTCCTTTTAATCCAAAAAAAAAAAAAAAGGACTCAATAAGAACACTAATGATTGTAATGGTCAAAGAAGAACTCTAATGATTTTAATGCTCATTCTCAAAATAGTTGAGAAGCGTAAAGGATAATAATGATAGGAGATGTCAGATGTTCTCATCCAAGTTGGCAAACCTTAAGTTTCTAAGATCATCAGGTGGTGACTCAACGAAATGGTTCCATCGAGTGAATCAATTTTTTGAATATCAGGTTATGCCAACATCATAAAGGGTGTCATTAGTATTATTCCACTTTAAGGTGAAGCTAATCAATGGTAGCAATGGCTATAACAAACCTACAAAGAAGAAGGGCAAGAGGTAAGATAAGGCATATTTTGGACCTGTAAATTGTGAGGATCTCAATGAAGCCTTATCAAAGATCAAGTACACCATCCTTTTGTGTAACTGCAAGAAGGAGCTCGAGCAAATAAGGAAAGGATAGATACAAAAGGCTCTAGTGGAAACATTTATAGGAAGATATAAGGCTAATGTAGTGGATGACATTCATATGTGTTTAAACCCAAAATCTTAAAGGAAGCTAGTAGCCTTGCTCGATGAGAGATAAACAAGTAAGTTGACAACAAAAGATTGTTCAACCTTTTAATCAACCATAACTAGTGCTATAAAGGTCAAAGCTACTTCAATAAGGAAACAACTTTATATAGTACAAAATGTAGAAATAGAGAACCAAAGGCCTTTGTTTTAACTATAATTAGAAGGTTACACCTGGTCACATGTGCCAAAATTCACAAGTTCTCTTATTATTTGGCCACACCAACAATAATTATTCAAATGATGATAAGGAATCTGAAGGCCAAGAGGAAAATTTCTAGCTAGGATGTTACATGTAAAATTTCTCGAGAAGCGAGACAGATTCATGAACTATAAGGATAAGTTTCTAATAAAAAGGGAAGGTATTGATAAAACAAAGAAGGCCAAATAATTCCTATTAGAAATCCAAACTGCCTAGATAGAAATGTGCATAAAACAGGAGATACATGAGACATCTTGTATATGGAACATGTAAATTTTGGTTCAAATTGTTGGAGTAATGTCATCAGGTTACTTAGGGACAGGTTAAGAAGTTGCTATCTTTATTATTGTTTCCATTTGAATTTGGTAACTTCATTGTTGTTAGTTGATAATTTCCCACACTTTAGAGATATAACCTAGGAATTAAGAAAGTTATTAAGTCCTTTTAGTATTTGAAGTCCTTTCTAATTGATAATAAGGAAGCTGATTGTAATACGATTACTGTGGCCTATTCTCGAGTAGAATCCAATTTATGATTTGAATCTAACTAGGATTTATTACTAGTATTAGAGCTTTCATTACCATGGTGAACAATAAAAGATTTGAAAATTTAGAGGTTGGGTTAGGAGAACTTTAATAAGACATGAGTGATGGAACTTGGTTTTACTGACAAGTTGTATTATATGGAGGAAGTTATCAATAGGTTATTTGAGGCTCTGCTCTCAATCAAAGAAGGATCTAGCAATAATAATAATATGGTAATGGTCGTTCTCACAATAATAGAGAAGATTTCAAGGTTAATATAGAAGGGGAAGCCAAATGTTCTCATCCAAATTAGCAAAGCTTTAGTTTCTAAAATTCTCAAGTTATGACCTAACAAAATGGTTACATTAAGTGAATCAAAATTTTAAATATAAGGTTATGTCGAAAGCTCAAAAGGTGACATTAGCATCATTCCACCTTGAGGTGAAGCTAATCAATAGTGGTAATGGCTATGCTAAGCCTACAAAGAAAAAGGGTGAAAAGTTATATGCAAAATTTTTAGAAATTTTTTTTGGGCTCATTTTAGACCTATATATTATAGGGATATCAATAAAGCCTTATCAAAGACAATCAAACTGACTATTTGCATAATTATTAGAAGGAGTTGAGCAACTAAGGAATTAAATATAAGGTTGAACTAACAAGCTTTAGTGGGAATATTTATAGGAGGACTTAAGGTTGTGATAGTAGACTACATTCATTTACTTAAATACAAAACTTAAGGTTGTGATAATAGATGGTATTCATTTATTTACACCAAAAACCTTAAAGGAAGCTATTACCCTTACTTAGACGAGGGATGAACATAGTAGGCAACAAAACATTATTTACTTATTTAATCAACTTGTAATTGGTGCAACAAAGGACAAAGTTGCGTCACTAGTGAAACTTATTACATAATGAAATGTAAAATCAAAGAACTCAAAGCCTTTGCTTTAATAGTGACGAGAAGTTTACACCTATTTGTAGGTGCCAAAGGTTGTAACTTCTTTTGTTAGATGGCAGCACCAACAATAATTATTCAGGTGATGAAGAGGAATCCAAAAATTAAATGGGAAAAAACTTCCTATTAAGGATGTTACACGGAAAAATTCTCAAGAAATGAAAGACATATTAATGAACTTTGAGGAAAAGGTTCTAGTAAAAAAGGAGATATTGATAAGCCAAAAAAGTATAAGAAAGTGCCACTTGAAATCCAAATTACTTTGATTAAAGTGCGTATGGGAACTGTGTACACGTGAGACATCTTGTGCATAAGACATGTAAGTCTTGGTTCAGGTTGTTGGAGTAACACCAACTTGCTTAGTAATAGGTCACGAAGTTGTTATCTCAACTATTATTTCATTTGAGTTTGGTGACTTTGTTGTTGTTAGTTGATAATGTCCAGCTTCTTAGAGACATTATCTAAGATTTAGGAAAAGATATTAAGTCCTATTTGCATTTATTCTTTACCTGCCCCTATTCCAAATCTGTGTGGGCCTACTGCCTGTCCTATTTCCACCTAACCATCCCTCTACATCTCTCTCTCCACTCCATTTCCCACTGGTTGAACCAATCCCATTCTAGTAGACTTTCCCCTGTTTTCCCTATTATCCTTTCCTCAGCAGTCTACTCTCTTTGGAAAGAACGCAATGCCAGGTCTTTCAAAGATGAAGCCATGGAGGTGGATGGGTTGATAGCTAGAGTTCTCACCCAAATTCAGGAGCAACTCAGAGTAAACACAGAGTGTCGGTAAGGCTGGCGTGTTTTCCTTTTCCTATTCTTCTCTATGCAGTTGTTAATGCAGGTACACAATTTCAAGTGGACATTGAAGGCAGAGTTGGTCACTTCTGCAGCAATCCCCCACGATAGAGGCACTATCTGATAGGTTCCAGGCCCACCAGAGGCAATTCACTCCAGCACTCCCTCCCACGCGAGCAGAACTATCATTGCTTTGTTTGGTTTGAGTGTTTGGACGAGCATTTTGTGCTCTCATTTGGGACAAAACAAGTTGTCCCTTTGCTACTTGTTTCTGTTGATTGTTTCATTAAGCATTTTGAGGCTCTGAGTGGCTTGGCTCCAGCCAAGAAGCTTGCTATCCTGCCCTTTTAGATCCTTTTCTTATTGGCGTTTTTTATTAGTCCAGGGGTCTTGTTCTCTACTTTGTTGTTTTGAGAGTTCTTACTCTCTCTAGCCTGTACATACTTTCTTTATTAATTTCATTCTCTACTGATTTTTTTTTTTTAAATGTGATTGTTACTATTGCAAATTTTTTTCACTATACATTTGATTTGTTTTCATTTATTTTCCTTATGGATTAGATCTATTTTTGATTGCATCTCCTTCCATAGGTTTATTTTTGATTTCAATTGACTTAGGTATGTAGTTGTTTTCATATATTCTCATATATAGATGATAATGTAATTAAAGTTTTATAAAATGATAGTGGAATATTATCTGATGTAACTTAAAATTCTGACAAGATTGAGGAGTCTCCTGCTGATTCCTTGTTATGAGGTTAAGTTGTGATAATTAACTCCAATATAAAGTTTAAATAGATAAATTTTCACAAACGATGCAAAATGATATTAAAAAAGGTTGTTGAGTTGATTATTTGAATTGATTTATTAGGCTTAAACTTTTTAAACAATCGAACTTTTGTGTCATGGTCTTCATGGTCGCAAAACTAATGAAAGTATGTTCCGATGTTTGACCTTCGATTCTACATTCAAGCTTAAAGAAAGGAAAATATTATAAATAATATTGTAACTTTTTCAATATGATTGAATATTTATGTACCTAAACATGTGAAATTAGGTATAAAGAAAGGTTTGTGTTATATATGATAATGTCTCTTTTTCAATATGAATGCATATTTTTATACCTAAACATATGAAATACGAGAAGATGCCACATGAAAACATTTTCCAGGGTTTTGAAACCTTCCTCTTAGAGAAAAGTTGCGAATACTGTATTGAAACTTATACCAATTTGGGTATTGATATAGTACAGTACTGATGGTTGTAAATGCTCGATATTATTTTAATTAATTTTTTAAAATTATAGAATAACCCCCTCAATTTTTATAAATGAGAATTAGTTCCCTATTATGATTTAAATTAAAAATATTTTATTTGACTCAAGAACTTATTTATTAAAATTAACATAAAAGTAATTTATTTATTTTTTTAAATTGTCAACAAAAGATGTTTTTTTTGTTTGCTTTATGTAGACTGCATGTACTAAATGCAAGTAGAAAACATGTATCCTACAAAATATTGCCCAAAAAAGCAAAAAATATAAGTTAAAAGTATGAGAACTTGTTTTTGTACATGGAAAGAAAAACTGCAAACTATGTTCTTAATCGATGTAATCACTTAAATAGTTAGCAACCTATCTACTCTCAAGTTTGCAATCCTTTCAAGAGCTAATTCTTTAATACAATTTCTTTTAAATTTAAAAACTATTTTTAAAAAAAATGTGTTTTAAATATTTAAATATAAAATATATTTTAGTTAACTTTAAAATTTTTTAATTTATGATTTTAACTCAATATTTTTTAACATTTCAATGTACCAATTGATACAATATGTACAAGTCAAAATTTTATAATACAATTCAACATGGTAACCAAGTATAGTACAAGAAAAATTTGTACTAATTTTCAGCTAATCTATTACAAAATTTAGAGCGGTATATTGTAGGCTCAAAGGAGATCGTATGCATGTATCATAATCTACTATAAAATTTAGGTGCCACATGAAAATATTTCTTAGAGCTTTAAAACTTTAAAACCTTCTTCTTTGAGCAAAGTTGTAAATATTGCAGTGAAACTTGTACTAGTTTTGGTATTGATACAATACAAAATCAATAGTCCACTACTCTCCACAATTTCCACCTTACTAGGTTACAACTGTCTGATCTCCATTCAATCTTACAATGGGTTAACCTATATTCCCCCTTCACAAATAGTGACTTTCATACCTTTTGCATTGTCCTGTCTGTTGTTGTGTATAGCCTGTGGTATGAAGGAAACCTTCGCACCTTTCGTGATGAAGCCTTGGATATAGGGAGTTTTACCTCGCGGGTGATCTTACAAGTTATGGAGCAACTTCGCCTAAACACTGAGGGAAGGTAATTATGTGTGTATTCAGTTTCATGTTATTCCTATTGCTAACAATGCAGGTTCAGGGACATCTTAGGGTTACTGAGGAGGAGGGGTATAATTCCCTTCTATTGTTATTGAGCAGGCTACCAGGTGGAGTTTCCTTTTCCTACGACGGTGATGCTAGAAGGATTTTGTTCTCTAGATGTGTTTTGCTAGTTGTGGATTTAGTCTTGGTCTTTGGTAGTTTTTGCTGCTGGTCTTTGTGTGGTTTTTTCATGTCTGCTGGGAATTTATGTATTAGGGTATTGGATTTAGTTTTCTTAGGCTGCTCGAGAGGCGGGTCTTGAGGGCATGGTGTTTCCTTCCATGATTTGTTTATGGTCCCTATGTATTTATCCTTTGTGAGCCTTTTTATAGGCTAGAGATTTTATGGGAAATCACTGGCTGTGTATATAACCTTTTCATATTTGTATAAAGCTTTAAAAAAAATCAATAGTTATTAATACCTGATATGATTTTAGATTATTTTTTAAAATTATAAAATAGTAATTCAATTTGTGTAATTAAAATTTAGTCCTTTATTATGATTAAAATTAAAAAGAATATTTTTAAATGACTCAAGAACTCCATTTATTAAAGTTAACATAAAAGTACTTTATTTTTTTAAAAAATGTCAATAGAAGGTGGATTGTTGTTTGTTTATATAAAGTGTATGTTCCAAATGCAAGTAGACAATATGGCATAAGACTCATGTACTAAAGCTTACAAGAGATTGCCTAAACAAGGAAAAAATAAAAGTTAAAAATATGAGAACTTGTCTTTGTTCAGGAAAGAAATTTGTAGTTTATATCCAACAATAAACTTAATATGAATTAATTATAGAGCTATGTCACAATCAAACTCGAACGAAAAAATGTTGAATTGAATCTCACTAGTCTCTACTTGAGGATATTACTACTTTTTTTAATTGCTATTTTATTTTCTGACAATTTCTTCAATTAATACGAGAAAAAAAGTTTAATAAGAATAGTAGAATAATAAATAATAGTAAAAATTTTCTTATCCCATCTGCATCAAAAAGATACTATCTTATAATTATCTATGACTGCTAAATCTCTAGCATGACCCTTGATTAAATATGGAGGAAAGTGAGAAAAATGGCTAATACTACTAGAAGAATTCCTCTTTGAATAATAGGGTATTATTACATGTTCTTAATAGACATAATCAGTTGAATAGCTAGCAACTTAGTTATTCTAAGTTTTTAACTCATTCAAGAGCTACATTCTTTAATACAATTTCCCTTAAATTAAAAACTATATTTTTTAAAAAATATTTTTAAAAATATTTAAATATAAAATATATTTTAACTCAATATTTTTCAACATTTTAGTGTGCCAATCGATATGATAGGATTAACTCAAAATTTATAATACAGTTCATAATAGTAACCAAGTATAGGAAGAGACAATTTTGTACTATTTTTCGACTAATCTGGTACAAAATTTAGAACACTTTCTTGTAGGCTCAAAGAATATATACATGTATCATGATTTACTATCAAATTTGATATATAATTACTTAAAGAAATCAACAATCATATCCATTTACTTTTTTATTATCTTATTAGCCTAACTTCATTAATTGAACCAGAACATTTCTTCCTTGATATGATATTATCAATGTTGGGACCCGATTTTGGAACTGGACCCCAACCGGAAAAAACAAAGCGGAAACAAAAATCGAAAAACAAAGCGAGCGGATCCTAAACCCAAAAGTGCCTTAGGGATTCCAACGTGACGTTTCTTTAAAGTATGCCTGTTACGGATGTCGGAATTTTGTAAATCCGTTCCTTCGATTCTTCGTTTCGTTTTTGACTTAAGTTTGTTTCGCAATCGAAAGATTTTTTGTAAATCCGTTTCCGCTTTATGACTTCCGATTTGATTTGTTATTCGTTTCGCTTTGGGCTTCTGCTCTGTTCGTTTTAGTCTTTCCGTTTGTTTCCGCCTCTTTATTTCCCTTTTTCGTTTTTCTGGTTGGGGTCCAGTCTCGAGATCGGGTCCTAACATTTATGGTATCAGA
>JANZLH020000107.1:278574-296280 GCA_026770325.2 Erythroxylum fimbriatum
TTGGCGTTGCTATCCCTCTGTCCCCTCTGAAGGTTACCTTCTGACCATCACCCAGATCAAACTCCACTTCCTTTAGGCCACAATCAAGCTTCGCCCGATACTTCTCCATCACATCCATTCCGACAATAACATCCAATCCCTTCAGATCTAGAGGTAGTAGATCCACTACCAAACTAGATCCCTCGATGACCAGCTCACAATCTCTAAATATTTGAATAACAATGACATTCCTCCCTAATAGAGTGCTAACAAACAAAAAAATTATCCAAAAGAACTGACTGCTTTCCAGGTAAAATCAAACTTGTAGAGACATAGGAATGCGTGGAACTAGAATCAAATAGAACATACACATCAGAATGAAAAAGCTGAGCCATGCCAGTGACAACTTCCAGTGCGGCTGTAGCCTCCTCCCGCGTCATAGCAAACACCCTAGCCTGGGCTTGCCCTCTCACCACAGAAGAAAACCCCAATCAAACTTATTTTAATGTCATTCGAACAGATCTTGTAAGATTCACCCTAATAATCGTCAAATAAAATTAATCTACTTAGGGCCCATAATTAAATCTAATTCCTAAGATAAAATGAAATTCCATGTCTCGAGATTAATTAGAAATAAAAATATCCTCAATCGGATCTCTATAGATCGAGAAATCGCCGAAATACGAGTTTACATTCAGTAACTCCACATAATTAGCTTCCTTGTATAATCCCGTAAATATCAACTCAAACCCAAAAATTTGAACTTTTCATAAAAGAGGTAGAAATTTTCTTTTTGAAAACCAATGCTTCAAAAATCGAGAGAATCGAAAGTCAAATGAGAAAGTTATAAGAGGAAAATCGGAAAATGAATTAAAAGAAGAAATAAATAAATAAAAAAGAATCAGAAGCTAGAGAAGGTGAGGCTCGCAATCGCGAGTCCGCCTCTCTCGCGCGAAGTGAGCGCGCTCGCCCCGGAGTCTCGCGAGGGTGCGAGTCCGAAAAGAAATTCTTTTCCTTTTTCTTTTTCTTTTTTTTTAAACTGCTGAAACTTCAAAAATTAATAACTCTTCACCTAGGATTCCAAATTTCACAAACTTCATCTTATTCTTTTTAATCCTAAAATCCACTCAAAATCCAATCTAAACAAATCCCTCCATTTAATTTCATTAACCTAACCTCATATAACCCTCAACTAATTCTAACTTAAAGAGAAATAATTTTGCAAACTAAACCTCAAAAATAATTTGAACAAACCTATTTAATAAGGAAAGAAATCGGGGCCCAACAGTACCTAGAGGTTCTGCGTAGATTACCGTGCTCTAAATGTCGTGACTGTGAGAGATCGCTATCCAATCCCAACGGCAGAAGAACTCTTTGATGAGGTCGGTGGGGCAACCATTTTTTCTAAGCTTGATCTTTGAGCTGGCTATCATCAGTTGAGGATACACCCAGATGACATTCACAAAACGGCGTTCAGAACCCACAACGAGCATTATAAATTTGTTGTGCTTCCATTTAGCTTGACTAACGCACCCTCGGCTTTCCAATCTGAGATGAATGATTTATTCCGGGCTGTTCTGAGGAAGTATGTCCTTGTCTTCTTTGACGACATATTAGTCTACAGCCCGACGGAAGCACTCCATTTGCAGCACCTTGATCACGTTCTTCAGTTGTTGAAAGAAAAGCAATTTTATGTGATGCAGACGAAGTGTGAGTTTTCCTGCACCTCCATGATTTACTTGGGACATGTTATATCGCCAAAGGGGCTTTCAGTGGATGAGGATAAAATAGCAGCAATTAAAGAATGGGCTACCCCGACCAGTGTTAGAAAATTGAGAGGTTTCCTGGGAATTGCAGGATATTACAGGAAATTTGTCAAAAATTATGCCATGCTTGCAGAACCATTGACGAGGTTGCTACGAAAGGAAGCATTTGTGTGGACTGAAGCAGCAACCCAAGCTTTTCACCAATTAAAAGAAGCTTTAATGACTACACCCATCTTGGCTCTACCAGATTTTCACCAACCCTTTACTGCACAAACGGATGCCTCGGGAACAGGGATCGGAGCCGTGTTAACTCAAGGAGGACGACCAATTGCCTTCTACAGTAAGCAACTCCCTCCAAGTATGTTATCAGCATCCACATACGCGCGAGAGATGTATGCCATTACAATGGCTGTCAAACGTTGGAGACAATACCTTCTGGGCACCCACTTTAAAATTGAGACAGATCACCAACCCTTAAGAGCCTTGATGACACAGGTAATCCAGACGCCAGAGCAACAACAGTGGCTCACCAAGTTGTTGGGGTATGACTTTGAGATCAATTACAAACCTGGAAAGGAGAATGGGCCAACAGAAGAGTTGTCCCGAGTTCATGGGGAGTTGGAGTTGCAGATCTCGAAACCCATCAGCGGGTTCCTGGCCACCCTGCGAAGATTTATTACAACACACCCACCCACGATGTCTCTGTTCAAAACAATTAAGTATAGCCCCGGCGAAAAGGCAGACTACAGGATCCAGGATGGAATCATATTATTTAAGGGGCGGATTTTCGTTCCTCCGGAATCAGGCTTACAGGAGATTTTGTTTAGAGAATACCATGATTCTGTCATTAGGGGACATGCGGGAATGAAGCGAACAACTGCACGAATCTCTTCATCCTTTTATTGGCCACGATTGAGGCAAGATGTGGAGGCTTATGTTCAACAGTGTTCGATCTGTCAACAGGTGAAGAGTAGCAATCAAGCACCACCTGGGTTATTACAACCCTTACAGATTCCTCAACAGGTTTGGGAATCCATCTCTATGGATTTTATAACTCATTTACCAGTTGTCCGGGGAAGGACTGTGATTTTTGTCGTCGTGGATAGGCTATCAAAGTACGCCCACTTCCTTGCCCTTCCTACTAATTTCACAGCTGCTTCACTTGCGGAAATATTTATGAAGGAAATCGGTCGACTGCATGGATTCCCTAGGGATATTGTCTCTGTCAGGGACCCAGTGTTCATGAGTTTTTTCTAGAGGGAACTCTTCAAACTTCAAGAGACTCATCTTTCTACTAGCTCGGCTTACGATCCACAATCCGATGGGCAGACGGAGGTGGTGAATCATTGTCTACAGGACTACTTGCGTTGTTATGTGGCCGACAACTCGAAGACCTAGTTCAGATTTCTCCATTGGGCAGAATATCACTATAACACATCGGTGCACTCTGCCATTAAAATGACACCCTTCGAAGCCGTCTACGGACGAACACCCCCAAGCCTTCCGCAATATCTTACGGGCAGCTCCAAACTCGATGCCATCGATACCTTGCTATCTAAACGGTCTAAGGTCCTCTCCCAGCTCAAAGAAAATTTGGTCAAGGCTCAACACCAAATGAAGCAACAAGAGAACAAGCATCGAACAGATAAATCCCTTGAGATTGGCGCTTGGGTATTCGTGAAGCTCCATCTCTACCGTCAACGTTCTGTCATGGGCACTAGATTCCACAAGTTGTCAAAACGTTTTTATGGCCCCTTTGAAGTTGTCGAAAAAATTGGTTCAGTGGCTTAAGCTGCCACCTACTGCCCGCATACATAATGTGTTCCACGTATCTTTACTTAAGGAGTGTCGAGGGGACCCACACCACCAACTGCCCTTGCCAGATGACTTTTGTCAATGATATATATTAATTGTTCCTCAAACCATTTTGGGTTATCGTAGGATCTATAAAGAAAACCAGCTGTCAACACAAGCCCTTATCCAATGGACAGGCCAAACACCACCAGAAGCTACATGGGAGGACGTGGCAGAACTTCGAAGGGAGCATCCTAATTTTATCCTTGAGGACAAGGAATTTCTCGAGGATGGTAGTAATGTTACAGCCCAAGTAAAAGTAGCAGCTCAAAGGAAGAATCAAGGCCCAGAGGCAAGGAAGAAGAACTCTCGTATTCACGTGAAACCAGCAAAACTAAATGATTACATATAGTGAGCTGGAATATTACAAGAATACAGACAAATATAATTATAGGCCAAACGGATTCTGTTGTAACAGTCTTAACTATTTAATGAAAGGAGCTTCGTGACGAGAGACATACAAAATTTCAAGAAAACTTCTCTCCTAATTCTCTCCTACCTATTCTAAGTTCTCGGTTACCGATAAACCATCAGGATGCCAATATAACTAATTAAATGAGAATGGACTTCATAGAATGATAATCGGGACTTATTTTCCTGACTATAAACCGAAATTGATTAATCTCAAATTCCATTTAAATTATAAAGATATAAACGAGCTCTTGATAGAATTGAAGGCACTAATATTTCTAATGTACCAAGCAAGCTTTAATCTACTACCAGGCTACAAAAGAGTAGAAAGCAAGCAGCAAAGCAAATTCCAAGCAAGTCACCAATTTTCACTTTCGCGCTGGCGACTTGGCTCGTTCGCATATTTCTACTCAGCAGTTCGTACATGCAAAAAACTAAACAACAGTACTATTCACCATTCAGCAGCAGGATCAATACAAGTAATAACTTAGCATCGTCTTTTCTCTGCATTGAATTGATTTACGTATTCAAAACCACTCGACCATACACTTTGGGTATAAACCTTTATCTGTAGCAACAGAAGACAGGCCTTGAAGTTCCTTCTGAACCTTGCGTCTCTCATAGAACACCGAGCACGCAAGTGAGGTGCACTTGACCCCACCTTCCACCAGCCAGTCACCACCTCCACAATGTCGGCATATCTGCAAAAGTATCGATAGTCTCCAATTAATCCAATGTTTCAGTTGTGAACTAAGTTTTGCAATCCACGAATTCATGCCATATAACATTTGCTAAATGAGGATAAAATAATCGCAGTAGTAATCTTCCAAAATAATTTGAGACATCGGTTCAAGGATAGCAATTGAAAATCCTTAAGTATCCTATATGTCTCACGATCCACTAAATGATGCTAGGAAAATTATAGACGACATGAAGCATTGACACGGATCTGGCGCGTTTAACAATAAACACCAACAATGTACAATGCATGAGAGAATAGTAGTAATACTTACAGCAGCAAGATGTTGCATCTCCCTCTCCAATTTTGAAGTTCTTCCAATAAGAGCTGCAGCAATAGCAGTTTCTTTCCCTGCACACTGATCACATATATGTGTGGATGCTCGAACTAACTCACCGCACAAAAAACAATGTTTTGACAGATAGTAATAGTCAATTCTGGTTTTTTGAGGATTCTGAACAGATAATGGTCGCTTAGCAAAAGCTTCCCTGGAAGGGCGGGGTGTTTGAGAAAACCACTGGTTTAAGTCGGCACCAACCAGTCCAAATACTCTCTGCAATGCTGGAATTATTTGTTTATTGATGTAATATAAATTGTTTAATCTATATGGTGAATCAACAGCCAAAAGGTCCAACGGGTCCACAACCATATCAACCAAGCGGGCACCAGGCTCTGCATTGATCACAACATAAGGAACTCGCTCTGCATATCGTGGTTCTGCCCGGGGATCAACTCTCATTGCTTTAGTAGCTACAATCGCTGCTGGTGGCAGTGATGAAGATGACCTTGTACTGTAGGTACCCAAGCGAACCTCCTTTGCAAAAACAAAATCTTGAAGTGAAACCCTGCCTGATAGAATTCGTGCCCACTGCCGCTGCAGATATTCTTTAACCTGTACAAGGAATATGGACACTTAAAATCCAAAGAAAAAGAAAACATACCTAATAATATAAGAGGACAAGATCAGCTGTAGCAAAAGAAAAAGCTTCATAGAAGTCAAAATATGAAGAAATATGCCCAGGTAGGGCTACCGCACATGACTTCGATAGTCATGATGATAGTATGGAGGAAGCTCTTTTTTAATTTTTGCTTCTCACTTTGGGCAATTAGCAATAATTTTTCTGTGGACTTCCGTAAATCTGACAAATGTAGCTTGGCAAGGAAGCACATACTACTAAATAAAGCCATTCACTAACAAAGTTTTAGATCATTATGAAGATGAATAAAGACATGCACAAAATGCAAGTGTTCACACCTCAGAGATATCCTTATGTTCAAAAAAGAGCCTTAAGGATTTTTCCATTATTTTGGCAACAGCATCACAACTGTCCCTGCGAACTGTCTCAATACCTTTGGCATCAAATATAGGTTTAACCTGATCAGCACTTTCATAACTGTATCCAACATAGCGTTTCTTGGTGAGGAGGAAGCACGGATGATATACTTTCTCCAATTTCAAGGTGACTGGATTTGGGTTCATTGCTGTTACTGCAGATGCTATCTCTTGGCCAATTTTGAAAGATTCTTTGATAGAGCGTCCCCTGAGAAGGACGAACATGCTGCATAAAGCAAACATAAAAAATTAGAAGTAAAGGGTAAAAACAGAGATAAATCATAAATTAAAAACCATTTCTAAAAATTCAGTCTTTCTAAAAACTTTTGCAGCACAGTCAGTTTAATCATTCAGAGAATTGTGTTTAAGTGTTCCTGTGCAATTGGATCCTTTAAATGTTAGTAGCTGATCACGTTCTGAGAATAAATTCAATTGAATTTCAAAATTATGACAATGATTACATTAAGAGAGTGGTGGTGTGGAGCAACTAAACCACAAGTTTGTTAGATAATAGTATAATACCCATCCAACCATCTAAACATAGTTTCAGCTCAAAATGAATGCCGAGAAAGTAAAAGTTATCACTGAAGTCAGACAAGCCTAAACTTTACTGTCTAGGTAAGTGCAAATAACATGCAAGTCACCACACAAGTTGCAATGATACAAGCACACTTGCAGCATCTAACTTCTTAAACCTGCCATCAACAATTTCATTTTAAGCCATAGTTGGGATAGAAAATTTTCAGGAAAGTGAAGCTGATAGAAATATCCAGTTCAAAAATCTGACTCGCTAGAATTTAACAGTTTTTTTTAATCATGCCATATTTCTCAGACAGCATCAATCAGGAATGACTAAAAAAGATCTTATTAATTTCAATTGGATCACAGATTTTCTTTTGTATTACAAGGCCAATCACTAACCAGTAGAAAGGTATGATATACCTGTCAGTATCACCATAGACAACTCTAGCTTTCCACTTATCATTTGCATTTACTAAGGAAATAGCGTTTTCTAGTGTGCTACGTCCACATTGGACTATACTATCAGCAAGCTCTGCACAAGGCATACGACCACTAAACCCAGCAGCAGTATAACCATAAGTTACATTTGCAATCAGCTTTAAAGCAAGCTGTCTTGCATTAAATATCTGAAACAGATCAACGTGCAAAAGTTAGAAATGCACACCATGACAGAAATTGGTTTAGATGTCAGAAAAGCAATTCATCCAGTCCAGGGCATATATAGCAGTGAGAAGATTTCCTGCAACAACCACTAAATGCTAAATTTGCACTGAGCAATAACTAATATAACCTCATGCAGGTACTTACATGCTCAAATAAAAAAATAATTAAAAATAAAGATGTGGATTATAGGACCTGCTAAGACAATCCAGCAATGATTGATCACTTTTTGGACAAGCATAATACCCTACACATTATCCACTTCAGGATACTGCATAGTAACTTATTTACCGCCAACTAAAAATGACACAATATTCAAAATGTCAAAATTTTCCCATAAGAAAATGAAAAAAAAAGAAAAACCATGTAAATTCAAGCAGAAAATAACTCAGAATACTTGAGTTTGCTTCTAATAGGAATTTGGATCCCAGTCATACCCTGCATAGGACTTGCTGTGCTGGAGCCAATTTCTTCATCGCTTGTTTCACCATGACTCTGGTTGATAGTATTTCTTCCAGTAACCTAGGTAGTATGCCCTGACGAATCTGTTAAGCATATGACATGAAAGTAAGATTCCCACTTTTTTTAACCATCATGCTGGAATAGGAAGAGAAAGCACAAAAGGGTCCATGAGGGAAACCAAATCTGAAATAAAGAATGAGGATAAAAAGAATCTGTTACGCTAAGGCTAAAACATTAAAGCTACAAAGACTTGCAATCTCTTGCAAGCCTTAGATTACGATCTAGTCACCGGACGATTCTACTTGGGTTCTTTTCTTCTTTATGGAACCTATGGTGAGAGGAGTGGTGGAAGGGTAGAACTAATCAAAGGGGCTACATACGTTGGAGCTTGAAGGAAAAGAAAGATGCACATCTCAAGTTGATAAACTTTTCTGATTGACTTTCTCATTATGTTCAGCTGTTTGAATAACCAAGCTATGCTGCTATTTTAGATGATACATGATAATAGGAATTTTAATCCCTTTATTATAGGACTCGAATAAGAAATAAAAGGCATAATCCTAATAAAATTCTATAATGTTTTGTAGGATAATTTTGCAATATGATTACTAATATCATCTTCATTGTTTCCTCAATTTATGGACCCATGGTTGCAGCCCTGATTATTCTCATCCTTCTTAATTTTGTTTTACCCTATCATCCTTCTTTCCTTTGTGAGCTTGATCTCTCATGATTCCACTTAAATGCTTGCCCCAAAACGTGTCTATACCAACACCCCCGGCCTCAATCACGAGCTTGTCCTTAAACTCAAATTTGGGTAAAGTTGGTGAAATCAATCCAAGGGTTCCCAAGTGACCACAGCAGGTGGTATAGCATCCCATTGAACCAAAATTTCTAAGGCACCACGATTGAGGAAAGAGTGGAGAATGTGGAGAGAAATAGGCTTCACACATCTTTTCATTAAGGCTAATAGTGGTAGTATTGCAAAAGGTAGCTCACCAATGAACTTGAGAGAAACATGGAAGACATCATGTATGCAACTATTGAGAGGAAGCTCTAGCCGATAGAGCAACATACTCAATGTGGCAGAAAATCCTATAGGGCACATAAAAACATTGTGTCAATTTATGATGTCAATGGCACAGTTGATAGAGCTTTTTCGTGTGGGTGCAACCTCAACAAAACCAAGGTTGAAGGACAACTCCCTATTTGCCCCATTATACTACCTCTTCATTTGAACAAGGTTTTAGTGAAGCCAACCGGAAACCCCATCAAAATCTAGTCACACTGTTGTAAGATGTCCTCTGTTGCTCTCAACTTCATTGTGACCCTTAGTATAAGAGAGAAGGCATATAGGGGCCCTCCCATAAACCACCTGAAATGAAATAGCATGTAAGATAGTGATCCTCTACAAAGCATCTTTAGTACATATCAAAGATCCAAATGACCATCTTGGTTTGCCCAACTAATTGTGGATGTGCAAATGAGAGATTGAGCTTGAACCTATTGAGTCGAAACAACTCTAACCAAAATTTACTTGCGAACACAAGATTACAATCACCAATAATGGACTCAAAGAGACCATGAAATTCATCTGATAACTCATCCATCAAAGGAATTGGAAACTTCTACTTCACCATTTTTGCATTAAACTCCCTGTAGTCACATAAAAACACTATAATCCATATTATTCCTTTTACCAATAAAACTACCGAGGGAAAAGGGGATTGACTAGGATGAATGATTCCTTTATTAAGCATGTCTTCATATGACTTGTTTGCAACAAGAAGGGAATGTAGTGGTCTTCTATAAGCTAGTGGCAGTCCTTCTAATTCCCAAAACAAATCCTAATACTACACCAATAACTTCTCTAACACCAGATGAGAACTTGTTGAATACTAAATTGAGAACACCTTAGGCATGACTTTCATACTTTCCCCTACCATGTCACCTTTTTATCATTGAGCCAAAGGACATTGTCAAGGAGGAAAAATGCCACACAACTGTATCCAATGTGGGCTTCCAATTCACACCTAACACAACATCAAAATCATCTAGTAATATCATATAAAAATCAACACAAAGAGTCAAAGGGAACTTGTAAGCACACCCATTCACACATGTCGGGACTTGGAATTTCTTCACCATGTGCTACAGAGACTTGAAGGCTTGATTCTTTTTGGTAAGGAAGACCAAGCTAATGCACTACTCCTTCACTTACAAAATTATGAATGTTTCCATAATCCACTAAAACCAAAACCCATCGCCCTTGTATGCATGCCTTAATATGCATAGTTTGTGCGTTTAACTTATAATTGCATGGAAAGAGACCGTAGTCTCTAAGGCAACATAACTTTATCCTCATCTACACCTTGTTTGAAGTCTGCTACTTTTAACCAAAAAAAAAGGCATTTGCCTTTGTGGCCACTAGTGTATGCCTCATCGCAATTGTAACGCAACCCTTGGCCCTTCTTTTTGCCATTTCAACTTGATTTAGACATTTGATAAAGGCTGGTTAGTGCACCTCCTACTAAATCCATATTGCTATTCTACGCTAGTCCTCTCTAACTTCCTATGATAATCTGAGTTTGTCTCAATGCTATCCAGTTATAACCTTGATGTGCCCCTTTATTAAGTTGTAGCTTCCTCTCGAACGCCCCAGCAAGGCTCATGGCTAAAATAAAATTTATAGGGTGATAAATTTCCACATCGAGGGAGATGGATTGAAACAATCCCACTATGAAAATATCCACCTGCTGATCCAAGTGCATCCTATTGGCCTGCACAAGCAAACTCTGAAATTTGCTCATGTATCTTTCTTTGACCCTGTTTGTTGAAGGGTGATGAATTCTCCAAAGGGAATGCTTCACATTGGTGGTCCAGAATGAAGATGGCACAATTCCTTGAAATGCTCCAATGATAAATCCCAATTTTCATAGGATAAATTAAAAACCATAGTTGGTGTCTCTAGTTATATAGAATGAAATGAATCCAACCTTGTCCTACTCAATTATTTGTTGGTTGTAAAAGAACTAATCACATCTATATAAACATCCAGTTAGGTATCACAATTGAGTCGGGTCCTTGTCCTACTCAATTGTTTGTTGGTTGTGAAAGAACTAATTACATCTACATAAACATCCTAGTTAGGTATCGCAATTGAGTCAGGCTCGACCTTGCCTGACCCGAAGTCAGTAGACCAAGCTTGATTTGATCAAACTTTGAACAAGCTTGGATGGCCCAACCGCTTACCCAAAACGTCATTTGGACCTAAGTTCACAAAAACTTAAGACCAAAACAATGTTATTGTATGAATGTCCCCTTAACGCATATTCTAGTCAAGCAAGCATTGGTACCTTGTTGCTGGTTTCCTGCTCAAGTCTTTGGCTTACTGAGTCTTCTTGGTTATAGACATATTGTCAATTATGGCGGTTAGGGCATCAACTGCCGCTTAACGCTCAACTTTGTTTTCCTCCAACATATGGTTTATCATCTTCATTATTTGGTTCATTAAGTTGCTTGAATCTCCTGTGACTCCAAGCTTTGATACCAAAATGTTGAAAGACTTAGATTGGGATCTAGTCACATGACAATTCTACTTGGGTTTTCTAGGGGACCTATGGTCAAAAAAGTGTTGTAAAGGTGGAGCTTATCAAAGTGGGCTACCTACCTTGGAGCTTAAAGGAAGAGAGAGCTAAACTTTTCTGCTAGCTCTTTCATTATGTTCAGCTGTTTAAATAAAAAAGCTAGGCTACTATTTTAGGTAGTACATAATAATAGTTTATAAGACTTGACTAGGAAACAAAGACACAATCATAATAGAATTCTAGAATATTTTGTAGAATACTTTTGCAGCATGATTAATTGCTATCCTCTTCATCGTCGCCTTAATTTATGGGCACTTGATTACATCCTTGATTCTTGCCATCATTGTCTTGATTATGTTTTGCTGTATCATCTTCTTTCCTTTGTGAGCTTGATCTCCCTTGATTCTACTTGATCTATTTTGTCTTCTTCCATAATGCGTCTATAACAATCTCCATTTAGCAATACAGAAACAGTGGACAATTAAGGCGTTGAATAAATTTCATATGACTTATCTCCCACAACTAAAAAGTGAATAGAGATCCACATAAGAATGAATGGCCAACAGCAAAGAAGGGAGGCCAAGTGTAGAAGACCACAATCAAGAATGGAGAAAGGAGTGAAAAGAAGCAACTTTTACATATGCCTCAATGAAAAAGGAGACATAGTGATGGACGAGTACCCAAAGAAACTAAATCAAGGCCAGATGATGTTTATAAAGGATAAATAATAGTTCAATCAGCCACATAGATAACAAGTTATTATGTAAGAGAAACCAAAAAAAAAAAAGGTAGTTCAATTGAGCATATAAGCTAATATTAAAGCTTTTACGTTTGCAATCTTATTCACTAAGATATATGAAAAATGATTGATGTGTCTGTTAAAAGTTTTTACAAGAAAATTTTCAAAGAAGGTGGTAAAATAGGGAAAAAGACAAAAGAAAATACATTGATAGTACTTACTTCAGCTGGAACATACAACACTCCATTGGGAGTAATCAACATTTTGTCTTTCAAGTTGCGCACAACATTTGGATCTGGTGAAAATGAGGAAACCCCTAGAGTATTTACCTTTGAAGGTGAAATATTTCCAAGACAAGTACAAAAACAAAGGTTGTAGGCAATAATCATTGAGGGATAAAGAGACTGAAAGTCAAGGACAACAACTGGATCTGCATAAAAACCAGATTCTGGCTCCATCACAAGTGGCAAACACTCCATTGCTGGTTGAGACGCAACCTGTATAACAGACGGACAATTTGATATTCAGAAGCAAAGCTTCCATCATTTCATGAAAACTGTGAAGGTCATCAGCAGCCACAATGCAACATGATCCTCCCCTTACCAGCTCCCAAAATTATGCGGAAAAAATTTAGGATCTATCAAATAAGTTTGGATCTTGTGTGAGTTTATCTATGCAGGGTGAATGGTTAACTCAAACTATTGTACAGATGCTTAAGGTAAATGCAAATACAATCACTGCTTTGATGCCAAGAAAAGTTTGTAAAGTATTTCAAGAAAAGAAAAAGGCAGAATGAAGCATCATTAAGAAGAATTTGCTACGGACAAACTCACAGCAAATAACTTGGGTACTCATTGAACAAACAATGAGGGAAAATTTTGACCATTTTTTTAAATTTAGTGGCCTCCAATACTTCCCAGTATTAGACACAAAGAAGATAAAACAAGTACAAATAAAATCCATACAAGTATAAGGAACCTAAATGACGTAAAAATACAAATCTAGAAAGCAAGACTTGCTTGGGATAATCATAACCTGTTGATTCCCCGGAGAAATGGCCAGATAATTTTGAGTATGTGCCAATCTTAGAAGCATGGATTCGACACGGTATTGTGAACCTCGAGAGATAACTGAAAAGAAGTCAATGCCAAATATGCGAGCAAGTTCTGATGTCCGATTGATCTGAAAAAGTATGCACATCATAATCATGTGAAAGTTCATAGATTTAGTTGTTTGAAACCAAACCATCCTTGTCAGTACATTCATATATTTATCTAGCACTATATCCCTTCAATAGTTCAAAAAATTAAGTTGTAAAGACATTCCTTAACATTGAAAGGGTTGATTTTTAATATACTTTGATTAATTGCAGACAAGCAATAGACAACAAGTTGAACTATTGCATCTAACAGAAATAAAAGAAGGAACTCTTTTCCAAGTTTTTACTAGGAGCCTACCAAAAATGTTTTAATCTCATGAAATCATTCTTAATATCTTATTCAACATGACAAGTAATATATGAATAATAACCAAACGTCATCTAGAAAACAACAATATTGAAACATACAGATTTAGCCTATGTTATTTTATATCACTAGAAACTGTGTGATTAAGCTAATAAAAGCTTCATGGACGTAGTTAATCTATTATGGAAAATGAAAAGAACAACAAAAAATTAACAACAATGTTGTAGCAAATACAAAATGTCAATGGGATGAGAATTCAGAATGGTGCTCTACCATATCAAGTTGATTCATGATCTCAAGGTTTAGTTTTGCTCTTTCTATCACATATCCAATACATTTATATCTTGCTGTCCCAGGACCACTACAAAACCAATTTGTTAAAACCTTGTAGGGAATAGAGGGAATTTTTCGTCTTAAAACAGCTTCGCCAACAGCTTCAACAGTATACATATTAAGTTTAACTTCTCCACGCATGAGCCGCCATACATTGAGGATGATTCTGCCACCAACATGGATACCACTAGCATGAGTCCGACCCCACTCATCCTCAACTATTGCATCTTCTGACAAAGCAGGGTCAGCAACCAAATTCTCTTGCAAAATGGTATCCATGTTGGAAGTTTTCTTCTTGGTAGGGCCTTTGTCACTTTTCATTGGTATCCGAGAAATGTCATTAAGTAAGCCAATACCAAGATGGCCAGCCCTCTCAGCCAAAAAGCCAAGTGAACCACCTTGTATATCCCAACCCACAATGATGTCAGGATCCAATGAACCAACGACTGTTATAAAATGGTCAAACAGTTCCTTCTCTTCAGAGAAAAAGAGTATCTTTTTTGCAGAAATTCCATCAAAACTCCTGCATACAATCAATTTATTATGAATGGTAAGACATATTTGTTGTGGAAACGATTTTTTTTTATATGACGTAGAATCACAGGTGAAAAAAGGGATTTATCTTGTCACAAGAAAAATGATGAGAACTGTCCAATCTAGATTTTGTTAGTCATGTTCAGCAAAAACAAAGTTTTGACCAGTGAGATCTAAACTGTGCAAACAATCAAAGGTTCACACACACCAAACCCAAATAATCAACCAACATTCACATTTCAAAACAACTTAAAAACACTAACCCTGAAATCAGTTTTCCATAGACTAATAGTAACAACTTTGCAAATCTTACTATTCAACAATCCATGTACATATAAAGAAGAAAAGACCAGGAGATAATAGCAAATTCCTACTAATCATATACCTTAAAGCAGTTAAAGACAAATGTTAAGCAAAGGAAAAAGATTTCTCTCTCAATGCAGATAGTCGTCTATATGTAATAAAAACAAAATAGATAGCAAACAAACAAATTCCAATACCTGTGATCAGCATCACTACTGTACAAAAGTATGTAATGCTCAAAAGTCACATCATTATCGTGTTGAAAAGCAAGAGCTAAAACGTTGATGGAATCAAAGCAAGGATTTGGCCGAAGATCTCCTCTAGAATTCGCATGCACCTATCAACAAGTGTAGCATAAGGAAGTTCTAAATAACATGTCAAAGGGCATGCAACTAAAGGGACATGAAAAATACAAACACAAAGAACAAAAAAATGGAGAAAGCATTTCCATGACGTTAGTAATACCTCCACACTTAACAATGTTAGTTGTTGTCCGGCACCAACACTGGCAGGATCTCGAAATCCAATTTGACTCAAGGGAGTAGGCCTTGATCTCTGCTCTGGCCCCGAAATATGAGACATATCTACAAATTCATGAGCACATACATTTCGTGGTACAACATTTCCTTCATTTTGCAACATTTTTTCAGTCCTATCACCGCTATGGTCAAATCCTACATCATGATCATCGTTTCCCTGTTGAATTTCATCAAGTGTAGGCATCAAATGTGATGCAGAACCTGATTTAGTTGAGGCCTTGTTGCCAACTATGGGTGATGAATTATGCAAACCAATCTCAAAAGGGCCTGCAAAATGCTCAATGTTGAGAAAGACTTCTAAACTTTCAAGCCCATTGGACTAACAAAACAAGTTACCTTTCTTCAGCGCAGGCTTAACTAATGCCTCTTTAGGCTCTCGAGAAGCATCTGAACAACCAGAACCAAAAAGTTCAAATGATATATAAAAGAAATTTGTGTAGACTAAGAAAATTCCCACTAACTCATTCCTTACCTCGTAAAAATGATCTATATACACAATCTGCCGAAGGGGGTGAAAAGACTGGTGTCAAAAGATACAAAACTGAACCATCATTTTGAACATGAGTTGGAACACCTATGCTAGCTTGTTGCAGAGTTTTGGACTCATCACTCCAAAAGTGCTTTTCAATTGCATTTTTCCCTAGACCATACTCTCCAAAAAATGGAAGAAGATGATCCAAAGTACTTCCTTTAACTAATAACATATACAAAACAAATGAAAAAAAAAGGAAGTCGATCAGCAATATTTCCAATAAGGAAATCAACAAAATCTAGAAGCATACGTACATAGGATCCAAGGCTTTTTTCTATAAAAACTCAGTTGTAGACTACAACAGACTATTAGTTTGACCAAGGAAATCAACAAAATCTAGAGGCATATTTACATAGCATCCAAGCCTTTTTTCTATAAAAACTCTCAGTTGTAGACTACAAGAGACTATTAGTTTGATCAACTAAAATTCTACCCATATATCAGAGAGGAAGTGAAAGCTAAAGGGTCTAATAAGAGTGAAAAGTGCAACCTGACATGTCATCTTTATTGTCCTCGTTGACAAAAGAAGGGTAGGAGGATACAGCAGGTGACGATGAAGCATTTTCACATGCAACACCTTCCCAATCTGCCACAGGGGGGTTTTTGAGAGTCAAGCCAATAGTGTCTGGAGAAGGTGAGTTGTCAGCTATGTGCAAATCAGAATCTGCTCGCTCTTTTGAAGAACATGAGATCTGGGACTGAATGACACAACCCTCCAAATAGTTTATTTGTGATTTGGAAGCTGGTAGAACATTGTTGGGATAATGAACATGCTTATTACCATGTCTACCTAAATCCAATTGTTTTAGCAAAAGACCATTATCTTCATCTCCTCCTCCTCCTGAATTAACTTTACTAGCCCTAAGATGCCCATAATCCTCCTCAGCTACATGTCGACATCGTTTAATCCTCATCAAGTCCCGCAAAGAGCATCCACCCAAAGAATTTGATTCAAATATATCCATTTTTGGATGTGTCATCAAGGCATCAGAAAGTTTCCTCTCAACATTTTTTACTCTTGTATCAACACAACATTTATTTTCACAAACTTCTATATCAGTAACGTGGGGCCTCTCGGTTTCTAAGTCATCATTAACCTCTTTAGTCATGTTGAATGGTAAAGAACCCCATAATGACTCCTTCCCTTTGTTCTTGGTAAACCTTGTGCCAGGATTCTTCCATGCCCTCTCTGGTGTACAACTTTGGTAGTCATCTTTCATCTCTATCACAGATGAAGGAGATAAGTGCTTGAGATCCACCTGAGTGGTGTGCTTGTCAGATGATGTTGGAGAACAATGGCTAAAATCAGAAGAATCCGAAGTTTTTGTCTGAAATCTCTCAAAGTCAACAATATCCTCAACTGAATCAAGAATATCCTGGCATTCTCTTTGGGATTCACTCTCATAATCCATGTTAGCCTTTTCCAGCACTTTATCCAAGCTTGTTGCAGGTAACAAGGGACTCAGAATGGTTTCGCAAACAAGTTCATCATCCGAATGCATCTCCTCAGCAGTTTGGTAAGTGGCAAGCCATTTTAAAAGGCCCAAGGCTTCTGTATCTGCAACCTGAAAAAAAAGCATTTTTAATAACGTATTATGCCCCCTTTATAACAATTTCATGCTAACGTTAAACAAAGTCCCTCCTTTCTATTACATAGCTAGCAGATGTTCTATACTCGTTTGTCAAGTGATGAAGGATTATCCATGTACTTAGTTCTTATGCCATTTGGCAATACTTATCACATGGATATTAACAATGAAAATAATTTTATATCATTCCCTTTGTTGAAATTGATCACAATAGCAATTTAGATTGTAATGAATGTTGGAGATGCTTCTCTGCCAAATTCATTTGATTATAGCAGCCAATGAAAATGTTATGGCCCTGTGTGATGGAACGAGTTATGGGTCTATGTGATGTGGGTGTTGAAGGGGAAGGTGTTTGAGT
>JANZLH020000107.1:312289-322601 GCA_026770325.2 Erythroxylum fimbriatum
TTCATGCTTAACTCACATTTCATGATTTCACTAATATTCATGCTCATTCAATTCATGAACTTGTCAAGCAATATCAAACAATGTCATATACTGTTAAAATTCTCACATAATGGCAATCATAATTCAATTTACACACAATCAATGCACATTCAATGCTCATCTCAAGGTAGTTGGAAAACATTAATTTCATTGGTTGAGATAGCATTTAATACTTACTAACATAAAGATAAAAATGAAACCCACCTTATAACTTGCTTAATCCTTGCTTAGGAGTGTTCCTCTCCTTGCTCTTCTTCTCTCTCTTGCTCTATTTCAAGAGAAACCAAAAACCCAAATCAACTTTACTTCAATTGAAAATCCACAAGACTTCTTACGTGAAATTGATCTTAAAATCACTAAACCCACTTCATTTCTAATCTTTTCAAACCCTAACCCAAGCAAAAGCTCAAACTAAAAATCATAACTTACCTTGAATCTCTCCTTAACCAAGTGATTTCTTGGTTCAAAGTGAAGCTTAGACTCTCCTCTATGCTTTTCCTCCTTGCACTTTCTTAAAAATCCCTCTTGATCTCTTGAAAAATCACAAACCCTAGCAAGCTTTCCTTTTCTTCTCTTCTTTCTCCTCCCTCATGAATTCTCTCCTTCTCCCTCTCTCACTTTCGGTCTCTCCCTCTCAATTCAAGACACAAATCCTTGTTCTCTTCTTCTTTTATACTCTCTTAATCACTTAAGCCCACAAGGCCCAAAGCCTAACTTCATTTACTTCTCTTTTCCTTCTTATTCTTCCTCTCTTCTCAAATTACTTAAGTCCAAGGCCCAAAGCCCATCCATCTTCTAAATGCTAACTCCTCTTCTTCTTCCATTCAAGCCCACTTCATTTCCTCTTATTTTCACAACTTAAGCCCATTTGTCTTTTAAAACCCAACTAACACATTAATTACATTAACTCTTCATACCTAACTCATTTAATATCTTTTTAATTCATGCTACCTACTTAATTAATGTCCACCTAACTCAATTCATACCATATACTAATTAATGCCAACTTAATTTAATTTATTAATGCTCTAATTTCCCTTAATCATGCTTAATAACATAATAACATAAAAAAATTTGGGGCTAACACCACTCTTGCGAGACACATAACCGACATCTTGAGTGATATCCAAATACATACCGCACAAGAGTGGTGTGTTAGAGCAGTCACTACAATCACTTAGTCATGGCATCATAAAGAAAGGCAATATTTTAACATCAAACTGAATTCCTCTTTTCACTTAATAAAAACTAAATTTACAATGTAGTATTTACCAGATCATCCGAATAAGTATATGATCAAAAACCTAGTACAAAATACGTTACGTGAAAGAGGAATTATACAAAATGTCTAACTAAATCCTTCAGTCCCAGCTGACCGACCTTTGAGTCATTTCTTCTTCATAAGGTACAAGAATGGTGTTTCTGGTAAAGTCTCTCAGTAGCTAAAGTCCTCTCTCTGTCCTAAAAAATCAACGTTGCAATTTTGGTGAGTTTTGCAAACTCAATGAGGTAACCATCATCGATGGTTCACTCAATTCATGCAACACATTAACATACGTAACATATAATCCACATCTTTGCATTTTGCATGGAGCATCACATATCACACTCTCATTCAAGTACAAACCAACAGTATATTTTAATTAGTCAAACACACGTATTAAAATGTATATGCAATATTCGTGAGACTTACTTTCACTTGTTATTATTATCATTGTGGCTGAGTGCTTTTTCACTAGCCCATATCTCTTAGTGGAAACCGAGCTATATCAAATAATGTCTCATATCCCTTAGTAGATACTGGGTACATTCACAACTGATCCAAAGGCTCTTATCATAGTTCGAGCTTTAAGCTCTTTATACTGGCGACTTCGGTCACAACTGTCTTTATCTTTCATGAATTCATGTAATGGAATGCTTCACATTCTCATATTCTCAATCAATCGCAAGATTTCACATTCACATTTTGAACATATTTATCATCGGACTTAGTAGGACATTCAACAAAATTGTTGAGTAACACTTATTTCTTCACATTCACATACAAGGAGCACTTCAATATCACATTCATGTATCACAAGTCTCGGATTTTTAATGTCTGGCATCAACACAAAAAAATCACATTCATAAAATGATTCAAAACATAATCTAACACAAACAATTAATTGAGTGAGACCATCTAGGTTACTCACAGTTTGCTCCCGAAGCTATTACCTCAAAGTCCCAACAATGTTTGGATGTTGACGTTCCAAATGCTCCTCTTCATCTTGCAATACATACACATTTGTATACATCACAACTTTGCACAATTATAAGTATTCATTTATGCACATTTATGTATATGAAATATGCACAATGCATGTTCAATGACAATCCTGGGTATCTTTTCATTGTTCTTGTCACATAATCCTTCATATATCAAAACTCACATAAATATAACTTGAACTTAGGTTTTGCACCTCAATAAAACAATTTGAATATAATTTATAACTCAATTGATCATTCTAGCATTTTCCTAAAATGAGACTTTAGGGTCCACTATTCTTGATCATTCAAACAAGGACAATGGGATAATTTGGCAACACTTTCTTATAAAAAATTATTCTCCTATGTCTTAAGTTTCTAATGACACTAAGATCATTCAATTTGATTCAGTATTTCGAAACTTAAACCCCAAATATTTCGGACTGTTCTTAAACTGAAACAGTACTCTGTACTCAACTTCAACCAAAAATCTGGAATTCTTAAAGATATAATTAAAATTAAATTTCTTTAGAAAATTTGTAGCCTTATGTCTCTAAGTTACTATAAATTAAGAATAATCTCATTTGGAAACCTATAGGTCAAGATATATCCAAAATACCGAAGCATGTTCAATGAAAATACCCCAGTTAAGAAATTCCAGAACTCCTCATCAATTTTGTCCCAAATTCTTCAATCAATCTCTTCCAAATGAATTCAAATCGCTATAATTTTTAGTGAAGATGTAGAAAAATGTGTTTTGAGACTGTTGGTTCAAATGTCATGTCATTTGGAGGTCAGGAGAAGAAGTTATGGTCAAAAGAATAAAGGATGTTTGAAACAGTCCCTCTTCGGTAGCAATGGAAGTCACGATCGCGTGGAAGCACGATCATCAGATTTCAGTTGCATGCGGAAAGTCATGATCGTGTAGAAGTATGATCATGCTTTTCCAAATTCTTTCATTGCACAATCGTGCTTTTCCTTCTTCTTCCGAAACTCTGCAAATTTCTTCTTCTTCATTTCTTTCACTTAAACCAACAATTTCTAACTTATTTCTACCCGAATTTTGACTCTCATTTAACTCAAATCATTCTCAAACAAATCCAAAGTCCATTAATTCTCATAGACATCAAAAGCAGAAAAATCATTCACTCATCTTCCTCATTTTCTAGCGTTTATTCACTGCTGTATTTCTTTCATTTTTCTGCATATTCATTCACTACACATTCTTCATTTTCTTCTTAAACTTTCATTTTAACCATTCTTTCTCATATCTCGACATCAACTTACACCTATTCTTTAACTTTAAATTCATTTGAGTTCATTCCTAAATCACCCTAAATCTTTTACGCACATGGCAGTAAAGAAAACAGAGCATTCATTTCTATTTTCTTCATAAATTTTCTGCACCAATTTATACACATTTTCATTGCTTTTTCAAGCTCAAAGATCATTTCAACACTCTCTTATAACATTTTTATTCTCAAAACACACAAACAAAATATCAATATATTCATCATATACCCATGATATACATGAAAAATAACCATTTTCTTATGATCATTTAATGTCAAATCAATCACAAAATTTATATCATATACCAACAACTCATAAGGATTTACAAGTGCTTACTTGTTTAAACTTCAAATTCTTCAAAATCTCAAGAAGTCCTAATTCCTCATGCAATCACGTACATCATCTTGAAGGTGGTTTGGGTTAGCTTTTTCTTGAGGAAAAAGAAATAGATAACAAAGTAGGAGTGGTAATAGATAGAGGAAAGCAAGGTTTAACTTTGGTCAAGGTTCGGTAAATCAAAATCAGTGAAGAAAAACCTTGAAGAAGAAAGTTACGAAGAAAAGGACTAAGTCAAGAAACAACAATAACTTAGTCTTTCAAGTTTAAAAGAAACGTGGGTTTAAAACTTGGTCACTTGTCCAATTTCTAAAGCTTTAACTAGTTTCTCATTTAATTAGTTCAATCTTCTCCAATTTTACTCCAAATTGTCTCTAAATTTTCAATATCATTATCTCACAAATTTTATAGTCATCTCTAAAATTTCTTCATTATCATTTGATTTTATTTCTATTCACATTTATCAATTTACTTTCCATATGGCATTTTTCCTAATCCGGTAATACCCAACATTTTCAGAAATTTTCCTAAAATTCACCAAAAGTTCTAAATCACTAAATACACTCTCCAAATTAGTTTTCAATACAAATAAATCACAATTCTCAATACCATCACATATATAAATCAATTATACCTTAAAAATGTCAATGAAAGCATGTACAATTATTTTAATGTGCAAAATTTCAATAATCACATGTATGTGTATTCCATAATATGCATGAGCATGAAATGCACTTTATAATCTCTCAATAATCTTTCATATATACTTTTTAGCCTCAACATGGGTAACGGGATGTTATAACATTCATTTGCGTAAATTTGCTAAGGAAAACAGAAGTTCATTACTTTCTCCACTTAACCCTTTCTCTTTTTCTCTTATTGCTAGATTTTGTCAGAGAGAGCAAGGAATCCATACAAATCTTCTCGAGAGTGGTCGTTCCTTATCCTTTGAAGAAGAAGTCGATGAAATTTCAGATGAAACAGAGGAGATTATGGAACCTCATCAGCTCACCTTAAAGGAGCTTGCAACTCCTTCTTTCAACCCTAATCTGCTTTATATAAATTATTCAGATAATGAGTCGGAAGTTGAAATTAAACCTAGAGTGATACTGCATTGCCTAGTTTTATAGGTTTTCGTGAAACCAGCTCACTAGGATTAAGCTACATCACTGGTCCCAATAAGTTCCTGAAGGGGTTCTACATCGCATGCTCAAGTATGAAGCCAACAGGAGTCTTAGTATAGCAACTTAAGATAAAGACATTTCCCTTTGCCTTAGCAAATGCAGCCAAGGAGTGGTTGTATGACTTGCCTGCAGTCTCGGTCAACAAATGGGAGCAAATGCAAAAGGCATTTCTAGAGAAGTACTTCCCTACCTTAAGAGCTGTTAACATCACAAAGGAGGAGATCTGTGGCATTCGTCAAGACATGAGAGTCTTTTCATGAGTATTAGGAGCGTTTTAAGAAGCTCTACAATAGCTGTCCAAACCATCAGCAAAGTGACCAGTTATTAATTCAATATTTTTATGAAGGGTTGCTTAATTTAGACGGGAATATGATAGACGTTACAAGTGGTGGAGCCTTGGTGAATAGGTCATTGGATGTTGCTAGAAACTTGATAGCAATAATGCCAATGAATTCCTAGTATTAGGGCAATTGCAATAATGCTTTCTCCTCGACAAAGCAGGTGAAGGAGGTCTCCATCTCCAAGTTGAAGCAGCAAGTTGCAAATTTGACTTCCTTAGTGCAGCAAGCAGTGATAGGAAAGGGGCCTACTAAGGTATGTGGTATTTGTACATTAGCTGACCATCCTACAGATGTATGCCTTTCCTTGCAGGATGAACAACACCTCAACACAGTTAGGGGGTTCCAAGGATAACAGAGGAGGTATGATCCTTTCTTCCCCACTTACAATCCGAGGTGGAAGGATCATACCAACTTTAGGTATGGGAACCTACAACAAGGAGGCAGTTCTAATGCACGCCAAACCAATTATCAATAGCAACAGCAGCAATAAGGATTTCATGCACCACCAAGTTTCCATCAGAATCAACCACAGTTTCAGCTAAGGCCACCGCCTCCACAACCACCACAATAATAACAAGCTGGAGGTATGTCTTTAGAGGAAATTGTTAAGCGCTTAGTGCCTAACACTCTTCAATTTCAGTAGGAAGCGAGGAGTGGTTTGAAGAATTTGGAAAATCAAGTCAATCAGTTAGTTGATGCCATAGGGAAACTGCAGGCCCAAAGTTCCACAAGGTTTCCTAGTCAACCTAAAAGGAACTTAAGAGAAGATGCTTGTGCCATTACCTTGAGAAGTGGAAAGGAGGTACAAGGACCAAGGAAGGGGAAGGAGAATGAGGAAGAAACTGACCTAACAAAAAAGAAAGAGGATTGCCATCCTCAAGTAAGTACGTCACACCTTATTGTCAATAATTTACGTTCTGTTCCATTTCCAAGTGGGTTAGCAAAGAATAACCAACAGGAGACGAAAAAGGAAATATTGGAGGTCTTTTGCAAGGTGGAAGTAAATATCCCTTTGTTGGAAGCAATTAAGCAAGTTCCACGATATGCTAAATTTTTGAAGGAGCTATGCACCAACAAGAGGAAACTGAGGGGAGATAAGAAAGATTAGTGTGGGGGCCAACTTATCAGTAGTCTTACAAAGGAAGCTACCCCAAGTGCAAGGATCCAAGTGTTTTTACCATTCCTTGTAAGATCCATAACATAAGGTATAAGAGATGTATATTAGACTTAGGAGCTTCGATAAATGTTATGCCTTTATCTATTTTTAAAGCTCTTAATCTTGGTTCATTAAAGGACACCCGTTTTATCATTCAATTAGCTAATAGATCTAACATATACCCTGAGGGGGTTATCGAGGATGTTTTGGTTCAAGTTAGCGAGCTTGTTTTCCTTGCAGATTTTTATGTGTTAGATATGCAGGATGAGGGCTCTTTGAGCCCTTCAACAATTTTGTTAGGAAGGCCATTCTTAAAGACATCTCAAACAAAAATCGATGTACATAGTAGGGTGTTGACTATGGAGTTCGATGGCGAAGTCATTCGTTTCAATATCTTTGATGCCATGCGTTATCCATCAGATTGTGAGTCGGTTGCCAAGGTAGATATTCTTGACTCTTTGTTAGAGAAGTGGTCTCTTCTTTCTACAGGTGACTCTTTGGAGGTAGCCTTGACTACCCCGCTGGAGCAAAAGATGTCTTGATATTGGTAAAGCAAGATCGAGTTGGAACAGGACCTAAAGGAAGTAATTTAGGCATTTAACACAAGTCCTTGTTGAAGGTATGTTCCTCACTTTTTAGAATTGCCCGTTAATACTAATCAACCACTACCTTCTATTATGTATCCACCAAATGTGGAGTTGAAGCCCTTACCTACTAACCTCAAATATGCTTATCTGAGCACTAACAAAACACTTCCAGTTATCATAGCAAGTGATCTTACAAAGGTGTAAGAAAAGCTCGTTAGTGTGTTGCAGGAGTGTAAGATGGCATTGAGATGGATGGTTGCAGATATTAAAGGTATTAGTACTTCTTTACGCATGCATAGGATTTTTTTTAGGAAGGAGCTACCCCAGTTTGTCAAGTGCAAAGACGTCTCAACCTACCAATGATGGAGGTGGTTAAGAAGGAAGTGATTAAGTTGCTAGATGTGGGAATCATATACTCCATCTTTAACAGTAACTAGGTAAGTCCTTTGTAGGTGGTTCCCAAGAATGAGATATGGGATTCATATACCCCATCTCTGACAATTGTGGAGAATGAGAGAGGAGAGATGGTTCCAACTCGGGTGCAAAACGAATGGTGATTTTTCGTGGATTATCGCAAGCTCAACTCAATGAGTAGAAAGGACCACTTTCCCCTACCCTTCATTGATCAGATCTTAAAGCGTCTTGCTGGTTGTGCTTACTACTGTTTTCTTGATGGAGAAGACAATTTTTACATACCCGTATAGCACCTTTGCCTATAGAAAGATGTCTTTTGGATTGTACAATGCCTCCACTACCTTTCAAAGGTGCATGGTAAGCATCTTTTATGAGTATCTTGAGAAAATCATTGAAGTTTACATAGATGACTTTACCATGCATGGGGACTCATCTGAACAATGCCTGGATCACCTCATTTTAGTACTTAAATGATGTCTTGAAACTAACCTAGTTCTTAATTATGAAAAGTGTTATTTTATGGTTCAACAAGGGATAGTTTTAGGACATATGGTTTTTGCTAAGGGTATAGAGGTTAATAGAGCCAAGATAGACCTTATTTCTTCTTTGCCTTACCCTGCTTTTGTGTGGGAAGTTTGATCTTTTCTTGGCCATGCAGGGTTTTATCGCAGGTTCATTCAGGACTTTTCTAAGGTTGCACAACCATTGTGTAGGTTGCTTTAGAAGGACAAGGAATTAATTTTTGATGAGCAGTGCAAGAAGGCATTTGGTGATCTAAAGGAGAAGTTGGTTACTACACCCATCTTATAACCTCCAGATTGGAGTATGCTATTTGAGCTCATATGGCACGCCTCCAACCATGCCATTGAAGCAGTTTTGGGTCAGAGAGTGGGGCAGTTCCCTCATGCTATTTATTATGCCTCGAAGACCTTAAATGACACCCAAACAAATTACACCACCATAGAAAAAGAGCTTCTTGTAGTTTTTTTTTGGATAAGTTTAGGTCTTATTTATTGGGTGCTAAGATTATTTTTATTCTGATCATGCAACTTTGAAGTACCTACTGGTGAAGAAGTAGGCAAAGCCAAGGCTCCTCCATTGGATACTCCTACTTTAGGAGTTCGATGTAGAGATAAAGGATAAGAAAGGCTCGGAGAACATAGTAGCAGATCATTTAAGCAGCTTGGTAGAGCATGGTGCTAACACGAGCCCTATCAATGATGATTTTCCATATAAGCAGCTATATGCAGTACAGTCAACAGCTCCTTGGTATGCTGATATAGTGAATTTCTTGGTTTCTCACAAATTTCCTATAGATTTCACCAAGGCACAAAAGGAAAGGATAAAGAGCCTAGCAAAGTTTTATGTATGGGATGATCCTTATCTGTGGTGATTTTGTGCAGATCAAGTCATTAGACGGTGTGTACTTGACAGTGCCTTTCTTTCTATTTTGACATTTTGTCACTTTTATCATATGGAGGTCATTTTGGCCCAAAGCAGACAACTCGCAAGGTCCTAGAGTGTGGGTTTTATCGGCCATCTCTATTTTGGGATGCATATTATTTATGTAGGACTTGTGATAACTGTCAATGAGCAGGAACGTTAGGTTCCCGTGCAGAAATGCCTTAAACCCCATATTAATTTGTGAGATTTTTTATGTTTGGGGCATGGACTTCATGGGTCCCTTTCCTTCCTCGTTTGGATTTCAATATATTATGCTTACAGTTGATTACAATTCTAAAATGGTTGTATATTTCTTGAAATCCAACATTTTCTCAAGTTTTGGAGTCCCACGAGACATCATCAGCAACAAAGGGACTCATTTTTGCAACTGGACGATTGAGGCCCTCCTAAAGAAATATCAAGTGATGCATCGAGTCTCAACCGCTTATCACCCTCAGATGAGTGGTCAAGCTACGGTGTCCAACCAAGAGATCAAGTCTATCCTAGAGAAGATGGTTAATCCCAACAGGAAGGATTGGAGTTTGCGCCTCAACGACGCCTTATGAGCATACAAGACTGTATGCAAGACTCTAATAGGGATGCACCATTCAGGCTTTTTTTTGGGAAGCCATGCCACCTTCAAGTGGAGCTATAACGCAAGGCTTATTGGGAAATCAAGAAGTGTAACATGGAGTCAGAAGTTGCTGGTGCCCACAGACGATTATAGTTGCAAGAGCTCAAAGAGTTGCGACATGAAGCATTCGAGAATGCCCGTATTTATAAGGAGAAGACTAAGGCATTCCGTTATTATAACATCTATAAGAAGAAATTTATGGTGGGGCATAAAGTACTTTTATTTCATTCACGCCTCAAACTCTTTCTAGGTAAGTTACTCTCCTAGTGGATAGGTCCTTTTGAGGTTACCCAGGTATATCCCCATAGAGTAGTTGTTGGACCCCGTCTCCGAGCCCCAACATTCGGACCCACACAAGCATAGAAGATCCAACCCGACCATAAACTGACCACATAAGGGGAAAACCTCCCACATAAAATTTAAATGGGCTTTTAAAGAAAATTTTATCCCTCGGATCTAACGATCCCAACGCCACTGGAATCGCTCAATTTGGATTAGAAATGAAGAAGTTATGGTTAAAATACTATCTTAGAGAAAACAGCGAAAATGGACTATCTACCGACTTCATGGCAGAATTTGAAAATCTAGGAGACCATATTGTCACTCGGTTCCTTCATAGAACTTGGAGCATTATGTCTCTA
>JANZLH020000107.1:322701-336189 GCA_026770325.2 Erythroxylum fimbriatum
ATTCCATAAACTAAGTTTTTTTCCAAATAATAACATAACACTTCATTTAACAATTCCAATGCCACAAATACATTTAACGACCATCCTTAATCACATTCATATGTTTATTACTTCATAACCATACTTTTATACTAAAAATGCCCTTAAGTCTAAACTTAACGTATCTTACAGCAATCTTTCCCAATTCAATTCCAATTCAATTCTTTTTTATTTCTTTACTTTATTAGGATCAAAACCATGCTATGAAAATCATAAAACATAAGAATAAAATTTTTGGATCAAATCACACTAAATCCCTAGCCATGGTTAATCCTCTCATTTCTTGATTTCTTAGTTTACTTTCTTGTTTTCAACTTTTAAATGGTTCCAAGCTCATTATCTACTCCATGGCAAGTCAAAAATTAACATTTATTTTAAATACATCCATCTTGCATAAAAACCCATAAATCTAAAATCTTAAGCTAGAAAAACTTACCACTTTCTCCTTCAATCTTTTGGATAATTGTTGAGCACCTTTACTTTATCAAGATCTCTTCAAATCTCCATCAAAACAACCAAAAATGGCTGCACCTTTCTTCCTCTAAAGCTTAGACGTAAGTCACCCTTCGTTTCTCTCCTTTTCTTCTTTTATTTTGGTCTCTCACAGCTACACACTAAAATGAAACAACTTGTCTTATTTTTGGCTTTTTATACTCCTTTAGTGCAATCCACATGTCACGTTCCTATTAGTCCACTCAAATGGCTCATTAATCCAATAAATTTTATACAAAAATACCAAATTGCCCTTATTTAGTTTAATTCACCAGTTAACCAAATTACATTCTGAAAGTATTTCGTAAGCATCTTATTATCAAATTGATCACGAAATACTTTTACTAGGGTCAATTCTTATTGATTGGATGCTTTAAATTTTTTTTGAATGGGTTTAAAATTATCAATACCCATTATTTCTAAAAAGGGCATTTTAGTCCTAAACATTTCGAACTTCCGAAATCCATCCGATTGGAATTATTTTCGATTCGTTTCAATATCATTAAATCTAATACTTATTCTGGATATTTTTCAATATTTCAAGGTAGGGCCCCCCAAAATTACTATTCACTCAAGTTCACTATTCATCCAAAATACTGTTTATCGAAAATAAAAATTTATATTTAATGAAAGGAAAGGTTTGGGCTTTTACAATCACCCCTCTTTATACAAATTTTGTCCTCGCAATTTAACTAAGCATATATGTTTAAAATAGATGGGGATACAATGTACGCATCTACTGCTCAATCTGCCATCTAGCTTCCTCTATCGCGTGATTCCTCTGAGGTACCTTAACCAAAGGAATGATCTTATTATGCAAAACTTGTTCTCTACGGTCTTGTTCTTCCTTGAAAGTGAAATCTTCCTTTAAGTTCATCGGTTGTACTGTGATTACATGCGAAGGGTCTACTAGGTACTTGCGAAGCATAGATACATGGAAGACCTTGTGAATCCTCGTGACCCAATCTGGTAGCTTCACTCAATACACCACTGACCTAATTCTTTATGTGATCTCTTACAACCCCATGTAACACAGGCTTAGCTTACTGCATTTTACAAATCTAAGCACACCTTTCTAAGGGAAAGTCTTAAGAAATAGTCTATCTGTAATTTCAAATTCAAGACCCCTACTGCAATTATCTACATAACTCTTCTACCTATCTTGGGCTATCTTTAATTTGTCTCGAGTAACTTGAATTTTATCTATTGACACCTGTACAAGCTCGGGACCTATTAGTTTCCTCTCACCTACCTCATCCCAACATATTGGAGTTCTCCATTTTCTTCATAAAGTGCCTCATAAGGGGCTATTCAATATTGACCTATTAAATGTTATTGTATGCGAACTCTATTAGTGGTAGGTATATGTCCCAATTCCTCCTAAATTCGACGACACAGGAACTAAGTATATCCTCAAGTGTCTGGATAGTCCTCTCTGACTGTCCATCCGTCTAGGAGTGAAAGGCAATGCTAAACTTCAAGCATGTACCTAAGGCTTTCTATAATCTAGGCCAAAATCTTGATGTAAACATAGGGTCACCGTCTGAGACAATAGAAATCGGCATACTATGGAGTCTCACTATCTCTTCCACATAAAGTTTGGCTAACCTATTTAAGGGATAATCATTCTTGATCGAAAGGAAATGTGCTAACTTTGATAACCTATCCACTATCACCCGTACAACATCGTTCGCCCTCTGACTCAGTGGAAGTTTTACTACGAAGTCTATAGTAATCTTCTCCCATTTCCATTCTAGGATAAGGAGGGCTTCCATTTATCCTGCAGGCTTATGATGTTTTGTTTTTACCTATTGACAGGTTAGACACTTAGAAACGAATTTTACTATTTCCTTTTTCATCCCTCTCCACCAATAGTTCTCTTTGAGAGTATGGTACATTTTTGTGCTATCCAGATACATAGCATTGGTCGGGTTGTCGAAGCCCCCTAAATAATTCTGATTCTCCAAACTTCTTGTAGGAGTCGTGGAACTAGGTTGAATCCCTAGAGAACTAAACACTAGTTTCTTAATTTCAAATAATAAAATTAAAAGGCGGTTTTGGTTAATAAACTGATTAAATAAAATTAATAAGAAATCAAATGAAATCAACTAAATATAAAAGTGAGAAAGTCAAGATTACCAAACTCTGATTTAATGGAAAGATCTCATCTAATTATAACATTGATCATTGGTCTAAAAAGAATATTTTCACAATTCTAGTTGTTAGTCTAAGACATATTAGGATAGCCATAATAAGTCTTAAATTTTCCTAAATTAATTGGTTCATAGCCAGCATCCAAACCAAAATTTATCATCCATTGATTGGGTGTGATAACATTCTATATCAAATAAATGATATCAATAAGCTTAGTGAAAAAGAATATAAATTAAATAATCGAGATAACTGCAATTATTCAACTTAGTTTTCTTGTTTATCATATGTTAAATATGCAATTTCATAAATAACCTATTTGCTACTTGTACTAATATTTCATAACAATTACGAATCATTGAATTCATAGATAGCGATAAAATAGTCAATATTAAATTAAATTGTCAAATTAATGAATATTAATTATTTATGAAATGAGAGAATTCAAAACAAGAAATACTTTAATCTGTTAAGTCAAATGACTTTACGAAAATGATTTTGATGAAGAACAAATAATAATGAAAGAAGAAAGTAAGACGGAAGTAGAAACATAAGAGACAGAAGGAACAAATACAGACGGAAGCACAAACAGAAATCAGACGAAAGAAAAGACAGACGGAAGCACAAAATAAAAAGACAGACAAAAGCGAAAAAAAAGACAGACAAAAGCGTAAAACTAAAAGACAAACGGAAGCGCGAATATAAAAGTCAGACGATGGAAAATCAGACGGAAGATAGACGACATAAGAGTTAGACGAAAGAAATTAGACGAAAGTGCAAACAAAAACATCAGATGGAAAGAAGTGAGAAAGAAGAACCGATACCGCGACGGTTTTCAATTTAGCTTGAGTTAGTTACAGAATTCAACTGAATAACTGATTCTTTAAAGATCAAGAAGAAGTTATCAAGAAGCGGTTGAAGACGAAGGCCATAAATATGAGTCGGAGTTGAAGACTGCAGAAGTTAGTGATTTTAAGAAATTTCATTATGCGAAAAACTAGAACAATTATCTTCTGTAACATTAGCTCGAAAAATTATTTCAGTAGAGAGAAAGGATGATAGCCTGATAGCCTGAAGAGGCTAAGAGTAAAATAATACTTGTTGTAAGAGACTTAAAGAGGCTCAGTACTAAAGAATACTTGTAACGTGTTGTGAGATAGTGAAATCTCAGAAAAATCTCTGAGGACTGGACGTAGCCCACGGTTTGGGGTGAACCAGGATAAATCTGCTGTGTCTACATTCTCTCAACTCTCAACTCTCTCTTTACTTTGAAATTGTTATATTACTGTTTTCATATGACAAGTTTCGAAAGGGGATTATAAAAAAATACACAATTCAACCCCCCTTCTTGTGCATTTGTATATCGTTTATTAAGTCTTGTTTTAACGTGTGATTCACTTCAAGTCTGTCCGGATTAATAATGTCCCGTCTCATTAATCCTATGACCAGGCATAATTTAGATACTAACAGAATTATACATGATAGGAATCTCATGATTTCCTTAATGTTATGTAATATATCAAGGATTTTATTAATCCGATTTAAGAGCACTATCAATTCATAAAGAATATGAACATCAAATTAACAAAAAAGCCTTTTTATTAATAAAAAAGATTTGTACAATAAGTGATAAAGGTGACTGCCTTTAGAGCACTTCTCTAACATATGGTTCCTTCAAAACAACTGGTGCACTATCAACAACCATTCCAAGCACTAAAATGATAGGACTATAGTATCTGATAACCATGATTTTATTAAGGTGTTGAATTCTCAATCCTCTAGTAAATTCTTGTTACTATTTAATATACTTTCCTACAAGAAACTATCAATATCTCTTTCATATATGTAGCTAATTATGCATTTCAAAGATCTTTTGTTTTGAAAGACTTAAAGAATCTCTCTTGCTCTATCAATGGACCTTAGTTGGTCATGGGGGACTTCATTTATATATTATATGCATAGGAAGTAGAAGGTTCCAAACTCCTACCTAAAGAGGCAGATAATGATTTTAAGGTTTGCATTGCTCAATATGGATTCTCAAACCTTACTTATAAGGAAATTATTTCACCTACTCCAACAAATAAAAGGGTATATGACTTATCTGAAAAGAGTTAGATAGAGGCATCATTAATTCAACTTAGATATCCTTTATCCCTTATAACATTGCCTACTTCAGCCCTCCTCTTATCTCAAATTATAGTCCTTATGAGGTTTTTATTCCCTTATTGACATTGAAGAAGTCTCCTTTAGGTACTTCAATCACTTATCTAAGTTAGAAGAGTTTGAGGAAGCACTAGCCAAGGCTTTAGAAACTTTTGTAGTGGGGTATGAATCCTTTAAACTCATGAAAAAACTACAAATCATTAAAGATGAACTGAAAGAGCTTCATAAGAAACATTTTAAAGTAGGCTTGTTATCTATAGTTAACTTAGTAAGACATGAGCTACTTAACATTCAAGGGAAGTTTTCCACTAATCCTCTTGACTTCTCTTTGAAAATTGAGGGGAAAAGGCTCCATCCAAATATTTTACCATCCTTGATGCTCATAATTTTTTGGTGAAATAGAAGGCAAAATCTCACTGGTTGAAAGATGAAGATGATAATACAACCTATTCTTTCAAGCCATTCAATCTAGAAGAAACTCATCCAAATGGGGATGTTAGGAGAATGGATGGTAAAGGTTGAACAATGCAAGTTAGTGAGGATTGGGGGAAAAAAAATCTTGGGTTAGCATTTTAAACTCACCCAAAAGAGAAGTAGAGAGGTGGAAGAGAACATAGCTTCTTCAACTTAAGGAAGCTTACATGTGCACATGATTACCATTAACTATCAATATATTTAAAGTAGATGGAAGAAATATGTTGATACTTAATGTCAAATCAAAGTTTTTATAAATCTGTTATGTCTTTGATTTATTGTCACCTTTATTTTCCTTATTCTTTTGTGTGTACATGCAAAGCCAATATTTTAGGGTATAAATAAAAATTTTCTTTAATTTTCAAAAAACATACAAATTATTTAAATTCTAGCAGCCCTATTGACATTTCAGGCTATAACTATTTTTTTTAATTTTTCTAGAAAACATACTAATTATTTAAGTTCTACTTGTCCTATTGACATTTTGTGTCATATCTACAAAATCATAACTAACCGTTACTTAAATGCAATAGAGTTAATGAGCCGTATAAGCAAATGAATATAGCCCAATTTCAAAATCATAGAGTAAGTATCAGCATATGCATGGGCACTTTGGCAAGTAAACCTCATTTCTTCTTAACCAATCTGGGCAACAACAAAAGGAAAATTGTTCCATTGTATCAAATACAAATCCGTAGAATTAACAAATTGATATTATTTTCAATACATACTTTTTTCTTGTAGGAAAGATGATATTAGATAAAGTTGTGATCCTACACTGAAACAATTGAAAGTCTTTTAGACTACTTTGAGATTAGACTTATACAAGAAGTATGTTAATCGTACGTTATGACCATAAAATAGGTAAAGCCTTATAAGAGGGCCTCTGAATAGATGTACAAGCAGTTGGGAATGACTTTTTCTTGCCATGAAGTATAAAGTAAGTACATTTTCAATTATATTCATAATTGTATTGAATTATTATTTCCTTTTTAATAAAATTGAACTTTTAACCTAAATTTTTGTGCTTACTTTTGACGTATAAATGTAGTAACTTGGGTTCATAATTTAGTATATTATTAACCCTTTTATATAAAGAAAAAACCCAAATAGAACATTGTTATCCATAGTATGGAAAAGAGAAAAAATTTAGTTAAAAGTATCATAAATTTCATTACAAGTTTATTTTCTTAAGTACGAGTACACAAAGAAATACAACTCTGCGATTAAAGAAGTGTTCGTTTATTTATGTACTGGAGTTATAAGAATCATGACTTACGCAAGAGATCCAACAACAGAATCTTTAGATGGAAACACTGTTGGGAATTCCTCTGCCTGTAAGTCCAGTTTCGCTAGTAGGAAATAGCAGAGTGTATGGCATCTTCACAGGACCAACACGGTTCTTAAAGTTTACATCTTTGTTCATGTCAAGGATCCTGTCCTCAATCTCTGCCAACTTCTTTCCAAATTCGTCAAATGCTTTTAATGGTTCTGGGTCTGTTGTCCATTCAGGGGTGTCTCGCTGTCCAAGGTACACTTCATCAGATGAATGTCTTGAAAGGATTTCTATCAGAGATATACCAAGAAGCGTCTGAAGTTGGGCAGTAATAGTTTTCAGGAACACCTTGTCAGGATTTGACTTCAGCTCTTCATATTCAGGAGACCCTTCTTCGGGCATGAACCTGCGGCTTATGGTTGGACGGTTAGGCATGTATCCAGCATAAGGGTATTGTCCGAAGTTGACAGCAGCATGAAGTGCAGAGGCAATCCAGATGATAATGGTGCACGATTCTATCAGTTCTTCCCGATTCTGCATCTTCGGCCACCATGGTTCGTCTTTCTTGTCTCCATGGCCTACTTCCCGGAGCTCCTTCCACCACGATTGGAGTTCGAGGTCTTCTCGAACCATTTCATTCCTTGGATAATAGAAGCAGCAGTAGTTCTTCACCCATTCTCTGATTGCCGACCATATCTCAAGCCCATCAACAGCATAAGGGTAATCTTGTATCAAAAGGCGAACACCGTGTGGAGAGTTTTCGTCCTCAACTGCCACTCCCCTAGAAATGGAAAAGCAGTTATATGGCCATATATTACCGAAATGAAATAGCTACAGTGATAATGAAACGCAATGAATAACCTTTACCTCTTTTTGAGATCATTAGGCAGAGCTTGTTCAGGGAAAACCCAGTTGTTTTTGTAAATTGCGGATGACATTTCCATGGCATACATTCCAGGAAAAACAGTTGCCTCCAAGAGTCCACCACCATTAATGAGAATCTGCCTAGCCAATGCATTAATATTCATTGTATCCCTGAAGTGAGGATGCAAAAGTTTATATATTGGATGAAGTACACTCAGTTGCCTATTCGTTGCGATCACAAATGGCTCAATTACTGCATGAGTATGCAACCTATCATGAACGGAACATTATGTATTAGAAAACTCATCTGAAAGAATTTTGGTTTGGTCTAAAAAATTAAACCTTGTTCAGTAGTTTCATACCAGTGGCTTATAAGCTGATGATTTCCCGCGTCATTTACAGTCACATAGGCTTTAGCCAGCTGCCAAATGGAACCTTCCATACCATCTTCAGCAGGTGTGAAGACTTTGCTAATAGCTCCAAACTGATCTCCATTAGGATGAGGCAAGCTCAACTCAATTACAAGCGGCTTCAAGGTCCCATCATCTTTCAAGAAAAGTAGTGTTCTTGAAGCATAAATCTTCCTAGAAGCAATTGTGTTTATACGCCTCACATATGGCATCAGTGAATCGTGATGATCCAGTATGAAAAGCTTATTTTTCTCGATTGCCTATTTGAACAAAAATTATTAGTTGAATCAAGTAATATCAGAAGAAACTTGCAACATATTGAATCAGCCGGTTCGAGCTGAGAACTACTGCTAGACCCTCGCAGCGTGAATTCAAATATTTCCATAAGAAAGAAATAAGACCAACAAAAGTAATGTCAGGAACATTACCGTCATTATGCTTAGTCCATCTATATTATTCTTTATGTGCTCCTCGGTTATGAAACTATTTTGATTGCCATATACTTCCCTGCTTAGGTGGCTTTTTGGAGGGAATTCCTGTCATCCAATTAATATTGATGAACCAAGAATAGAAAGGTAGAGAGCAAGAAAAGGAATGGAACACAAGATAAGTTCTTTTCTCCATAATCAACTTTAAAGATAGCAAAAGGCGAAACTGTAAGTGCTTGAATCTACCTCTAAGCGGCGGAGAACAACAGGGTTCACTCCAGCCAACATTTCTCTGGCAAATTCCTCGTCAGTCCTCCAAGCAAAAATATTATCTACAGTACCAATTACCGAAAAAACACAATAAGAATAAATAAATGGTGGCATGCATGCAATTAAAACATTGTAACATTATTTAGGTTCATTTTTGTACCTTCGATTACTTGAGGCATTGGGAATTTAAGAAGCCCTTCCCCATCAGTTCTGAAAATTTCTTTGAGCATTTCCAAAGGAATGTTTTTCTTGATATTAGCTAGTAGGGGACCATCAAGTGGCTCAATCCCTCCCTCATAAAGTCTTAGGACATCATCAAAAGAGTCAAACTCACTGGGTGTGCTGTCCCAAAGTGACTCTAGCTCAGGCTTAATAACTTGAACGATGGATTTCAGTGCATAGGCAAGGAAGTCAGACATTTTCAAATGACCAAATCTTTCATCCCTCGGAACATATATGTCCAAACTCGAGAGAATCGACAGCCTGCTTTCGGTTCTTGGATCTGCTCGGTCAAGATAAATGAACTCATGATCATGTCATAAAGGTATTTAAGCATAATTAATTAGTTTTTGGTATGATTTCTTAACTTTCAGGGATGAGGCTAACTAATGATAGTGATTTTGAGAGATCATTAATTACCTGTCTTTGTTGGTGGTCGGCCTGTTCTTCCTCTGCGAGGGTAAGGATGTGCACTGGACCCCCCAAGAACTGGTCGGGCATACATTTGATCCCTATCAGGATCTCCCAAGTCATTGTAATATGCATAATCATACACACGGTCCCATTCCTGGAGCTCTCCAATTCCGTCCCCTCTCAAGCTCAAAAGCTCTTCTTCTCTGTACTTTCTCAATGGCAATGGTGTCTCATGAGGCAGGTATGTCTACACAAATATAAGAAACCCGTTACCTTAGAATACAATAATCAAACTAGCTCCAACTTAGTCAGATAGCAGGATAGAAGTGTAACTCTTTTGTTATCAAAGTTTGATAGATTGTCTCTTGACAATTTCCAATGTCACTTTAAGTCACAGCCAGCTAAATTAGTGGTCGAAGTAAGTCACCACCCAACCGGAGATTTCAAACTAAAAAAGAAGAAACGATTACCCTGTTAGCAAAGAAGACACGATCTTTCTTGTAACGTTTGGCAGGATAAACCCAGGAGTTGCAAACGAAGTGGATGCGACCTTCTCCAGGAACATCTTCAAGTGTGAGGGTTTTAAGGTAGAATTGACTATGATGATTATTTCTTATGATGAATGCCCCTGGAACTCCAAAATCATCATCATGTTCAAAGGTAACTCCGAAAACTGACTCTCCTGGGGTCAAGGGTGGGATCTCTGAGTCCCAGTCTTCCAAATTTGCAGGCTTTCCTAGTTTCGCTTGCAAGCCATGCTCTAAAAGGTAAACCAATATCCACATTACACTTGGCTCGCTAGCCATAATAAATAACATCAGCATAAATTATATCCCGAAAGCTTATGCAAGTTATATTTTTTTAATAAGACAATGAAGACAAACTATATAGATTTATTGGAGATTCTGGCTCCTTCTCGCTCATCATCCTTTCTGGGACATAGATGCCTACTTCATAAGATTAAGATATACATCACACAGTTATGTGGGTTTTGATCAAGGCATATATGTAACTAATCCAGTAAAAAATTGATCTGTTACCGGGTGCTATAAACATATAATATAAGGCAATTAGCATCACTTCGTACGTTTGGTATTAATTAAACCTTGTCAGATTTTGCATGTCTGTTCACTGGGATAAACTAGTCATCTTCTCACGATCGAGACAAGCATAAGATGGCTTTTACAGAGAAGGAAAAGGTCTCACTTGAAGAAACTTCAATTCAATCTACATTTAAAAATTCACATTATAAAGCTGCGTACATATTTAGGGAAACTCCTACTACTAGAAAAATATAAACAGAGTTAGGATAGAAATATAATCTTATTATAATTAGGATGCATAAACGAAGTACATGAAGAGAAATCACTACCGAACCTTGTGATTACGCCAAACGAAACTTAAAAAATGTGCCTAAGCCTTCTTATTATAGAAAGAAAATAATAATTAGGAAACACGAGAATGTGCAACGAGAAATTGAGTCCAATTCTTCTGTCCTATTTTATGGTGTCTTATTGTGTCCAGTAAATCTCAGCCATTTATTTATGCGGATCTCACATTTATTTATGTGGGGTCCGTATAAATGAATAACTGAAATTCACCGAACACAATAAAATATCATAAAAATTGAACAAAGGATCTTGATCGCGAGAAATTGACTCATTTTTTAGGACGGTGCCTCATCCCCTGGCAGGCCAGACCAGAAATTCTTTTAATAAACAGGTAATTTACTGTTTCCTCTCATGAGATCACAGGGTATAATTAATAAACCGTACCTGCTCCTGTCCAAACTGCCGCCTCGAATTTATTCCTTTTAAAATCATTTCAGTGCCGACATAAAGTAATGAAAAGATAAGGAAAACATGTGAGCTTTCCATCTTCACGAAAAGAATGGTATGAAAGGGTAAGAATTTGATTCCTCTTGTCAATACGATGGTAACTATGTAAAAAGGTCACATTTCTCAATGCTAATTCGTTCTTTATCTTGAATCGTTCATCTAGTTTCTCAAAACTTAAACTCTACATTAAAAAAAAAAAAAAGTAATTTGTATCTCCTTCTTATATAATTTTCTTGAAATGCATGGCATGCATATGTGCTGTCTTCTTGTTTAACTATGCTTTCAATCGGATATTTCACAATAATAAGCTGAAATTAACTAGCAAATTAAATTTACCTCACAACCCAGATGGGTTCAGGAAGCCATTGAAACACGAAAAGCTAGTTATATGCAATAATTATGAAAGGGAACGCACCATGAACAGAACTAATGAGTTGCAGAGACACGCCTTGGCCGACAAACTCGTGGAGACGATCAAGAACCTCTGCGTTAAAGTCGTTGAAGTCCAAAGTGTTCTTCTTCATCAATACAACGCTTCCTTTGATCTTTCTACTGGTATCAGCATCACCACCACCCGTGATCGCTTCGATGATAGTTTGCAACATGTCTCTTGCTTAAAGGGACCTTGCCAGCTTGCTAGAACACAAGTTCTTGAAGATTTACAATAAAAAAAATATAGAGCTTGGCTTTTTAATAGTGAAGGTGCGAATTGGGGTGGTGTGTGGCTTGGTATTTATAGATAAACTTTATGATGACAGTGGCAATGACCAGGAATTATGATTTGACATGGTAAAATGTTTCTTCTGTTTTTTTTCCAAGCAGGAAAAAGGTGGATCATACAATCTTACCGAGCTTATTGTACAAGACCGCCAATTCAACTCCAAGACATTTTTCTATATACCAATGTTGCTATACAGTGGATTAAATCTGAAAATCATTTTTCCATGCATATAAATTACTTGATACAAGTTAAAGTTAGTTCTGTGCGTTAAAAATAAGTAGGTTTTTGTTAACTTGTGAAATATTTTATTTTTGAATCTCATCTATAAGTGTAAATGTAGTTGGAATGATTTCATTTGTTAGAAAATGGAGAATAATTAGAGGTGTATGAAAATGATAAAAGCATTATACGCATCTATATCTTGTAGGTTAAATCTAGATCAGGGTTTTAAAGAAAAGAAAAAATTGGTACGTTGGAAACAGAAATGGGTTATTGTGTTGGAAGAAATTAATGTCGGTGTTATGACGCGGAATCCATTAGTGTGAGTCTTTTCCATTTCCTGAAGTGTATTGGAAATTTCTCCCAAATAATCCAGGCCTTTTCGCAGTTATCGTGCGAAACGTGACAGACGTTTGATGGACGCAACAAAGCTGAGCTGACCACAAAATTTCACCATGACTCTTTTTCGAGGAATCCCAGTCAAAAATCTCTCCTTTCATAGGCTATTTTTTTAAAACCAAATCATACCCACCCAACCTACAAAACTTGACCTGGAGATTTACCTTACATTGATCTAGATCCGTTGCATGGACTAAATTGTTGTTTATGCGTGCCGTAAGAGATCTAAGGTTCTAAAAACTAGGTCCGACCGAAAATAACCTGAATCAGTTAATTATTCTAATTAATAATTTCTGTACATAAAAACTGGCCGAGTTACTAGAGAACCGGTTATATAATAACCTAAACTTCAAATTCAGTCTCGAATGAAACTCTCTTATCACCTCCACCATCTTCTTTCTTCTCATTTTTCATCTTAGCAAAATCAGCTCTCTCTCTACCATCTTTGCCATTTCTATCCGTCTTCGCCAGATCATGCTGTCTATCTTCCATTTTTTACCATCTGCGGTGCCTGTCACACTGTTGTCGGGGATTACGCTACAAGTATTGTTATTACAGTCCAATTTGGGTGATGAGAAACAGTCACCGCAACCATTGGCTCCACCCTATGACCACAAATTAAAGCAGAACGGCAGCATGCTACAACGTAATTAAGTTTTTTTAAAGGTTACTTGATATCAAGTTGAAGATTTTTTTTAAATTTAGTATAGTTATCTATCGTTGAATTTGAACCGTTTGGTAACCTCTTAGACTACTTTGAAAAGTAAGCAGATTAAAGCAATGCCAAACTCTACCAACAAAAATTTCCATCCAAAAAATAAACGTGCCTTACCGGAAAGTCTAACATATAAGGTTTCATACATAAAATAGTACATCTTGTCACCTTTCTAATTCAAACATATAAGACATACTGATTCTTGCGATTCCGTGTTCCAGTTCTCCATCCATTTCGGCAGACAATAGTGAGGACTACATTAACGTGCTTAATCTATTACTACCTCCGATTTATAATAAGAGTCGTTTTAGAGGAATGTACATTTATTAAGAAAGTTAATGAAATATCTGATATACCCTTATTAATTACATGTTAAAGTGCCTTGAAAATATAATT
>JANZLH020000107.1:361192-372484 GCA_026770325.2 Erythroxylum fimbriatum
TGGTTGCTGGTTTCTATTTTTATTTAATACACTGGGCATTTTCGCTGCGCATTTGCGCAGCTTTAATCTGCTAGTTTATCATTAATGGGTGGTGGAAGCTTCTATATGACTTCTGTCTTTGCTCTATCCACTTCAATTCCTTCGTGCAATACTTTATTCCCTAACATTACAATTTTATGCACTATGAAGCGAAATTTGTCCTAATTCAAAACTAAATATGATTCTTCACATCTTTAGAGTACTTTGTCCAAATTAATCAGACACTACTTAAAGAAGTCTCCAAATACTGAAAAATCATCCATAAAGACTTCCTTAATGTCCTCAATCATATTTGCAAAGATATATATTATGCACCTTTGAAATGTAACTGAAGCATTGCATAACCCAAAGGGCATTCATCTATATAGGAATTTTCCATAAGGACATGTAAACATGACTTTTTCTTGGTCTTCAGGATCATAAAAATCAGGTTATGTCCCCAATATCCATCTAGGAAGCAGTAGAAAGAATGACAACCACCTTTTCTATCATTTAATCTACAAATGGGAGAGGAAGTGATCCTTTTTAGTCACCTTGTTAAGTTTACGATAGTTTACGCATACTCTCCATCCTATAACTATTCTCGTTGAAATTAGCTCCCTACTTTCGCTCCCCCTTATGGTTATTAAACCTTTCTTTTGTACACATTATACTAGGTTGATTGCTCAAGCTCCTTCCCACTTCTAAGTGTGACTGCCTTGAGTTATTCCCTTGAGTTTGTTTTAATATTGCTCGGGAGACTCCACACTTCTTATCGACAACTCGTTTGTCAGTTGACTCATTTGGATTTTTGAGTTATGAATATATGAGACATGGCTTTTAGTTAATTGCTCGAACTTCTCTTCCAACCTCTCTTGGATCTCATCCATGCTTATAATCTTCCCTTCTATCCTTTTAGTTATAAACTTGTCCATGATCTTGTCCAATTTAAAGTTATTAACATTAGAATTATTTTATTGAAATTCATATGACTCATAATTCATACATATTTCAAAGTTTCGATCGCACATGGATAGATTTACATCTACAAAATTTTCATTAAAAAAATAAAAATTATTTCTTTTACCTTAAAATGAAGCTGCTTCGTTGTCCTTTATCCTTCTATTTTTAATCACCAACGACCCAACTGCCCTGTCCTCTCGACCTTCGACTCCGAACGACAAAAGATAGAAGATAGAAGCTGCAAGTGAATAGCCACAGGTCCACGAGGAATATCAGCAATGGCGTGTCATTGCGTCTACAGTTCTCTGCTTCCTATCCTTCCACTTCATAAGCCCCTTAGAAATCTCTACGCTTACAATTTTCCTTCCTACTCACATCCCAAGTATCCACTTTCTTCGTCGTCTCTTCCTTATTCTGATAATTGTACATCAGTTCACTGCAGAAAGAGAAATGGAGAGTGTTCTTCTCTGTCCACTTCCTCTGCTTACATGGTCCTGGGCGTCCACCCCGGATGCTCCGCCGCCGAGCTCAAAGCTGCCTTCCGAGTCAAGGTAACTTATGAATAACAAACACTGAAAAAGGAAGCCAAAAAATGATTCCTCAGTAGAGATTTGCACTGATCTTTTATTTTGTGTGTTGACGGGATGAAGGTTAAGAAGTTCCACCCTGATCTTAATAGGGATAGAGAGAACTCTGATGACATGATTCGCCGCGTAATTCAAGCATATGAGGTTCTTTTCATTTGGCTTTTATTTATTTTTTTCAATTCATATCATTTTCTTTAATGTTGAGATTTTAGCCAACATGCTATGATATTTAACTTAAACATGATTCTTTTTTTTTTCCTCCTAAAACTCTTTGTTGGGTAGATGCTATCTGGCCACACTAGACCAGAGATCATTGAAAGGTTTGAACTTTCCCTTTAATTCACTATTAGTAAGTACCGATAGTAAAGTATGTTACCCTCTTATTGTCCCAGCCACCAACGTACCCACCCTTTAATGTTGTAGTTATAGTCTCGTCAATTTGTGGTCTTTAAGTCTTTGGTTTTTTATTATTTTACTCCTGATCTGAATGTTCGATATGCATTTGCAGTGAATGTTTGGATCCCTTTGATAAGCCAGAGTGTGAAGCATTTGACATCTTTGTCAATGAAGTTCTTTGTCTCGGAAAAGGTACTGAGTTTTTGACTTGATTCTATTACCATTTAGTATGAAATGATGTATATCCTCCTTAGCAGCTTTGGTGATTCGTTGTAGAAAATAAAAGGCTCTTTACTTCTATTAAATGAACAGAATATCATGCTTGAGCAGGAAACATGTTATTTCTAGCCATGGGAACCTTGCATGTTTGACTCTTTCAGCCTTCCAACCGTGTTCTGGTTCACTATCCCCTTCCACCTCCTCTCCATCCTTTTTCAACAGCATCATGCTCCTCCTCTTCCTAGCAATCTAGTTCCCCACTAGCTCTTCCTCTCCACTCCCTATAGAGTTTACTGACCCTTGATAGGGTAGTTTGGCCCACTCAATTCCAAACTCCTGCCAAGACTTCCTTTCGTTCCATCCAAGGAAAATGCACTTTGAATTTTTCCCATACTAATACTGTTTCATTCCCTTTCCTACACATGTTAACTTGCCAAACACAACCCTCGAGAACAACTTCATATGCTTTGACATTTCCACCCTTGCCTTCTTCATCCTCCTCACTCAACCCTAATTCAACTAGAAATGGAGGGAACATATCTCTAGCTTATCCTTAGCCCCCTCCTACTTGCCTCCAACTCCTAACCTCAATTAGAAACTCAATAGGAGTAGAGGCGGTACCAACTCAACTTCAAATTCCACCTCAGAATCCTCATTACATGAACTGGAGATAAGTTGTGATAGAACAAACATAGCAAACACTTCATTATTGCCCACCAAAGATAGAAGAAGGATGGCCCATTGTTGCATCAAACATGGAGGTGCTTCATGAGGGAGTTTGGAGCTGGGAAGCCACATTAGTTGGCTTCTTTATGGAACGTAGGCCTCCATTTCCAATGATCTTAGTTGGGCACATGAGAATTGGAAGTGTAGGGGCTTACAGAAGGTGCTCCTAATTGATGATCTTGTCTTCTTCAACTTTTCTTCCAATGCAAATGCCACCAAAGTGATAGAGAAGGGACCATGGCATCTTTACCAACTTCCTGTTTTTTTGACAAAAATGGAAACCAGGCATTGGTCTTAACATGATGAAGCAAGAAAGCATTCCTATTTGGGTGAGTCTATGCGATTTTCCTCGTGAATACTAGACAACTAAGCGTTTACACATGTTAGCTAGTTATTTGGGTAAACCATTATGCATGGATGAAAAAATAACCAAGAAGAGGAGAATAGGGTTTGTAAGAATATGTATAGGTGTCGAACTAGCCAAAAAACTCCCGGTAGCATACCACTGCTGAAACTAGGCCCGAATAAACTCCCTATATGAAGACTTAGTTTTGGTAACCTACCAATGGAAACCTTTCCTCAAAACGCAAGGGAAGATGTGGAAGGCAATAGGGAAGTTGTTTAAAAAAGGAACCTATGAGGAGTTGATGGATTGGAGGAATCAGAGAACTTGAATGATGTGAATAAAATGAATGAGGACACTCTCAATGTTGAAGCCCTAGCTAACCAAGTTTAAGTTGAAGCCAACCCAAAAGGAGGAGACACTAAAGGTGACAATAGAGAACCTTATAACATATTGAAGAAAAGGTAACAAGGAGCTTAAGGGAAGGGGAAGCAATGGTGGAGCATGATAGCAAAAAGGAAAGGTTCCAAGAGGTAACTCTTCAACCAAATGACTCTCATAGCATGGAATGTTAGGTCTAAATTGCCTAAGAAAGCAACAAGCTTTCAAAGATTTTGTCATAAAAGAAAAGCCACCTATTATTGGTATTTTGGAAACCAAAATAAGGCTAGAAAATATGGAGAGGCTGAGATGCTTAGGGTCTCAATGGAATTTTCTTTTGAAACATCTTCATCACCACCATGGCAGAAAAATTATAGCATACAATGTAAGTAGGGTACTGGTGAAGCAGTTGGATGCAAATTACCAATTGATCTATATAGAAATTCACTTCATCCGAGAGGGAATCATGGGCTATGCTACTTTTGTTTATGGCTCAAACCTGGCTTCTCAAAGGAAAACACTATGTGAGAGATTGGAAAGGATCCAACCATCCATCAAGGGCCCTTGGATATTGATTGGAGATTACAACAACACACTTTACATATTTGAGGCATAAGGCAACTATAACCTTAGGAACTACAATGAGGACTTGAAGAATAGTGTGGAGAAACTTGAATTAACAAATTTGAAATTTGAGGGTAGTTTGTTTACATAGAGCAATAAGCAAAGCTCAATTGAAACATCAAAAAGAAATTGGATAGGGCAATGACTAGTTCACTACTCAGAGAAATCTTGTTTTATGTACTCCAGGTTCTCTAATCTTAATCCAATCGAATCCAAGAGATATACAAGACCAATAGAAGGAGCTTTCCATTTAGGTTCAATAATTACCTAGCTCATGAAGAAGGTTTCTTAGCTATCATTTAAGAAGGGATGGAGCATCAAATTTACGGCAACAAAGAGTTTGTTTGTGTTCAAAAACTATAGAGCATTAAGAATGCCCTCAAGGAGTTTAATGCTAGGAGAATTGGTAATACTAGACTAGTCATAAATATAACTAAGGAAGAACTCTTCTATCCATGAGGTACTTGCCAATACCCAAGGAAATGAGGAGATGATGAGGAGAAGGAATCCCTATACAGGTACTTGAAAGCAACAGGAAATCACTATACTCTTCTCCAACAAAGAGCAAGAGTTAATTGGTCAAGAGAGAGCAAAGACACACCAAGTTCTTCTTCACTACTTAGGGGTCTACAATCACCAATCAAATGGACCTATTAAAGGAAGCCTTCAATTACTTCAAGAATTCTATTGGTTCTCCTTGTGAAACAAAATCTTGAATTCAATTGCTAAGGTCCTTTGTCAATCCATCTATTGGATAATCCTTTCAATGCTTTAAATGCGAAGAGTGGTGAGGGATGAATGCGAACAAAGCCCCTGATCTTGATGGTCTCAATGGATACTTATACCAGCAAGCTTGGCCTAAGGTGAAAGACCTAATAATTGATGTAATCCTAGAATTCATGGAGAAAGGTGAGATGCTTAAAGAAATTAATAAGACTTTCTTTTGTCTAGCCCCAAAGATCTCCAACCTATTTCTTATGGGGATTATAGACCCATATCATGTTGCAGTGTCTTATTCAAAGTCATCTCTTCTGTTGGCAATAGATCGAGGAAGGTACTCAGGTCTCATCAGTGAGAATCACGGTGCCGTAATTGAGGGGGGGTCGATTGGGGATAATGTGATCATTGCATAAGAACTTCTCAAAGGCTACACCAGAAGAAACTGTCCAAAAAATTATGCTATAAAGATAGACTTCAACAGGACATTTGACAATATCTGGTGGGACTTGATCTTGTGGTTATTTGAAGTGCTTGGATTCCCTAACAAATTCAAAAGATGGATTAAGGTATGCATTACCACTACTTCATTTAGCGTGCTTATCAATAGCAAATCTACTAAGCTTTTCAAGGGAAGGAGAGGACTTAGACAAGGGGACCCACTATCCTCTTATCTTTTCATAATTTGTATGGAAGCCCCCCTCACTAGGTTATTTTCACATAATATCTCTATGGAGAGCAACTTTGAATACCATAGTAAATGCAAGAAATAGAAAATATTCAACCTATGTTTTGTAGATGATTTATTACTCTTTACTAAGGCCTATAGTAACTCTGTGAACTGGCTTATTTCTACTATCAATATCTTTTAGGATCACTTGGGACTAGGGATCAACAAGCACAAAAGCCATCTAGTTCTTTCTGCAAGTGTTTTCTAGGGGCAAGAGGACTCTAACAATTAAATGGAGTGGAAAGTTAATCAACCCTTCATCACCTAGCCTTTGTTTGCTAGAAGATTGCATTTCCAAGAATGCTCCCTCTTGTTGAGAAGATATAAAAAAGATTATAGTTGGACAAATAAAGCACTCTCTTATGGTGGTAGATTTCAACTGATCAAAACTATCACCAACTCCATGCTTATCTATTGGTCCTCTCACATTTTTATTTCCTAATAGTTGATTAAAACCTTGGAAAGAGTCATGATAAGATCCTATGAGGAACCAATATTAGGGAACATCTAAAAGCTAATATTAATTGGAAGCATGCGTGCAAACCAATGGAGGAAGGAGAACTAGGCATTACTCCAATCAACATAGGAAATAAAGTGTTACTAGGCAAGAGAATACGGAGAATCTTGGTGGACAATCACTCCTTTATGATAAAATGAATGCATAGCTACTTTTTAAAAGGAAGAAGCCTATGGAGTATGGTTTCTAAACTAAGCTACTCTTACTTCCTAAATCAACTTCTTAATATGGGGGAGTCCTTTAAGCAAAATATAAGTTGTAAGGTGGAAAACGGAAAAATAACTTTATTGTGGTTTGTCAAATGGGGTGGGAGTGGATCCCTAATAAGGAACCAAGTTGTAATATAGGCTATAACAAACATCCCTAAATAAGTTGAGGTTTGTAGGTGGATTATAAAGGGCCAGTGGGATAACTCCCCGAGGGAAATAGAACATTTGCTCCCTCAATACCCCCCATACTCTAACCAGGAAGATCAGTACAAATGGAACAATGGTGCTAGTGGAATGTTCAACAACAAAGCATGTAGGGACTGGATTAGACCTAGAGGTGTCAAAGATCAAATGAACCAAGCTAATATGGAATAGATGCCTCATGCGAAGAACATCGTTCCTGCTGTGGATGGCAATGAGAAATAACCTCCCTAACATGGACAGATTAAGTTTCATGAACCTGCCTACTGCTTTCCATCTATGTAAACAAGAACAAGAATTAAATACACACTTATTCTTTGAATATGCATTTTTGTAAGGAGTTTGGAATCATGAAAAGAACCTCTGCCTATAGCAATGCTCCATTAACAAACTCCCAGAAACAATCTAGCATATGCAAGAAGACAGACACATAATAAAAGGTGACAAACCAGCTTACCCAATTAGTATTGGATATGCATGCGATAATTATGGCTAGAAAGAAACAGAAGATGCTTCAATAGTAGTAAGAATTCGATGGTGATAGTGAGAAACAAAACTATTTCTAAGATAAGGGAGCAACTAATCATAAACAAAGGGGCCAAACAATATAGTATCAAGCTATCTAGGAGTTTGGAAATATAGCACTACACAAGGGTGTAATCTAGCTGTTAGCGCGCCAAATGTTTAACCAAGATTTGTATTTAAGCAAATTAAAGACAGAAAAATAATGCACTTGCTACCATCGCAAAACAAGGTGGTTCTTGAAGATGTGGGAGAAACCCCAAGCTCAAGAGTGTTAAAATGTAAGCAGGTTCAGGAAAGGCAAGAGCTAGATGAACATGCAAAAAGCGTAACTTGAAAGAAAAGACATACTTAGAAAGCTAAAAACTTAGTACCTGAGGTGGGAGAGAGTAGCAAGGACTCTACTTCTGATTCCTTCAAGGTGACCACCGTAGGGTTCTCCATCGTGGGATTGAAAGTAGTATGATGTTGTGAGTAGGAACCAAGGCATGAGGAAGCAATTGGTACATGTAGCTTCTTAGTTGACATATGGATGAGGGGTCGAACATGCAAGACACCAAGAAGGCATTCAGATTCTATCCTCAATTTAGTGAATCTCATTCATATCAACACCTAAACTATGGAGAAGGAAGTGAAAGATTTTGTGTCAAACGTGTAAAATGTGTAAATGGAACAAATCAAACATTCATGCCCCAGGTCTTAGCAAGGTGTCGAAGCATCATTCAGAGGACCTGGGAGTAGCTTTCCTGGAGCTTTTTCCTTGGAGCAAGTCAAGAGCTATGCATACCTGAAACCAAGTTGTGGATGGGAGAAGCATGAACTAATGCTAGAACAACTTGAAAGCCAAATGGTGGACACTTGCTCTAGGAAGCATGCATGGACTAGATGTGTAAGCAACTGATCCTTTGGTGTGATAATCAAGCTGCTCTACATATTTGCATCTAATCCTGTATTTCATGAACGAACTAAATACATAGAGATTGATTGCCACTTTGTTCGAGAAAAGATCCAACAAAACTTAATCTCTACAGGATATGTAAAACCGGAGAACAACTTGGAATTTTTACAAAAGCTTTGAATGGAGTTCGGTCAACTATATTTGTAACAAGTTGGGCATGATTAATATCTATGCTCCAACTTGAGGGGGGTTGTTATAGATTACATCCTTAATTCTAGGGATTATGATTCTATTGCATGATTCTAGGAATAATCCTAATTATGTACAGCTTGATTATAGGGATTGTATTCTATATTAGGCTAACAACTTTCTGTATATAAAGTCTTACTCTGTACATACTCAACATATAATAAAATTACTTCTTCTTTCAAGTTTACAGCAGGTAAACTGTCTTTTTGTAGTATGGGCAAGGCGGATATATCTCATTTTTGTTGTCATTGCTGATCTTGCTATCCTTGCTTTTCTTGTCTTTGCCTCCTCTTGAATTTGCTGACTTTTCCTAAAAAGCACCCTTCACATATTTGTCTTTTCTCATCATTCTCCTTTGCTCCTCAGCCTATAATGTATTCACTAAATCTGCCCAGGATATGCTTTGATAGATCCTTATAGTTTTCTAGTGAAGAAATTTTAGACTCTTACTTTTCAAGCAAAATGACAAGAATTTTTTGCACTATTCATTCATCGGAAAAGTCCTTACCCAACAACCTCACTTTCTTTACTATGGCCAGGAACTTGTCAGAGTAGTCTAATGGTTTATACCTCCATTTTCAATATTTCAAATTCCCTGATCAAGTTGAGCACTTGCATATTTTTTGACCTTTCATTGTCTTGATATTCCTTTTTGAGGTAGTCTCAAATAACCTTCACTTACTCCAAATTCATGATTCTTGTAAATATTGTGCTCGAGACAATAGAAAATAGACATGCTTTAGCTTTGGACTTCGTAGTCTTCTCTTTGTGAGTCTTCAGTTGTGTCATCATTAGATTTGCTTAGCAACGGCTGGATGTCATGGTCTTTCTCTATAGCTTTCCAAATATCTAATGCATCAAGATAGACTGTCTAACAGCCCAGGCTCAATAATTATTTCCGTCAAAAATTAGTGGAGCAATTTCAGTTTCCATTTTTGAAGGGTTACGTGTTTCTAAGTTGGATTTTTATGTTTCTGGGTTTGGTTTTTGGATTCACTCAAAATGAGTGCTTTGATACCAAATTGTTATTTTGAATACAAGAAGGCAAGAACTAACTTTTATTTATTTTTGAAAGCTCACACATTTAATTCACTTATTGCTTAATATATAGAGCTGAAACATAACAGTCAAAGGAGACAATTTGCTGATATCTAGCCACATCTTAATTGATTCCTAAATACAAGCCATAAAACAAAAGTTCCTAAAGACTTGGTCCATTGACCAATTATTCAGCAGCAATTTAAGGTACCTTTCCAACATGAACGATCCAATTCAAAGTACTCCAAGCAATGTCATCTATGGTCTAATTCTAACAGATTGATGAGTGCTTCTTGTAGTGAGTTAAAGAACTGAGAATCTTGTACTTGAAGTCCTCCAAGTTTTGATTTGAAACTTAATGTCAAGTTAAACACGTGGCAGTAGCTATGAAATTTTGACGCTGCACCTTACCTGCAGTATTGATAATTTTTTGCAGGATGTCCATACTCATGCATTGAAAGAGCACCTCATGCCTTCAAGTATGCGTCTTCAACCGATACTGCAAAAGCAAAATCTCAAGGTTTGTTTATTGGTCTCCAGAAACTCGTGAATACAGATATTACCTATTGAAAAGTTTGAGGCCTAAAAATCAAATTGTGGCCTAAAAATTTATCCTGCTCTCATCTTGACATCACTGTGTTAAGTCAGGAATGCATGAGGATTATCAAGTGCAAGTTGCAGTTGGTCAGTGCCCAAGAAACTGTATTCATTATGTTACACCTTCCCAGAGAATAATTTTGGAGGAGCTGCTTGAAAGGTAAGTTCCTTTCATCTCCTAGAGAACTTTTTTTGAGAATTAATGTTGTCAGTAACTGAACTGGTTCCTATAAAACCAGATTACAATTCACTGAACAACTCTTGCTCTTCTGTTCTTTGTGTATCCCTATTCTTTCTCTACTCCAACCATCGAAAGTCACTCGCTAATGCTTCCTTGAGTTGATGTGTTAAACATTAGTTATCTTATCCTGCTTCAATTATTTGATATGCAATAGACTCAAGAGCACTGACTGACTAGTTTCTAAGTTTTGAATGAAATTCATAATTGCATCGTTGGAAAACCAAAGCAGATTCTTGGAACTACTGCATGGCTAATCCAAAGGTCCATTTCTATGTAACATATATTCATTTCTGCTTTCATTGCCCAGCGTCTTGGTGGCACCTTATGACACTTCAGCAGAGGCAAATTTGCTATATTCACTTATAACTAAAGCAAGATTCGAGAACAATCGATTTCAGAAGCCAAAGAGGCAACCAAAGACTTCATCTAAACATGTAGACTGGTTTTGACTGTGGACCGCCATGTATATTCATCCAAAGTCAGTGTTCATGGCTGCTGAGATTTGGCTCCAGTCACCAGACTCAACATGTAGATTTGCAGAGAGCAGCCTTTTTGTTAAGAAGCGTAAATATGTTATGGACCGAAAGATTCAAATGTATACTGTTCTGCTCGACTGAACCTAAAGGCACATACACTACATAGATCCATGGATGCTTTGCTTCTCTGGATAGGGGAGGTCAAGCATGTTGATCCTGGACGCACCATTTCATCTGTGTATCTCTTCTCCTGATTTATGTACAAAGGAATACCCTATTGACGAATGTATGTTGTAAATAGTCTGCATAGATTGGTTGGTAATGATGGGTGGCTTTTATACGAGCAGATCGGTTCAAAATAGAGTTCATCGGAGGCAATTCCTGCTTTTTTTTTTTCAGACACAGTCCAACCATGATTTCATCAATAATATAATTCACCACTTCTAACTTGTGTACCGGCTTTGCGTTGAAGAAGATTAGAACCTGTATTTCAGAACGTTACCAATGGTTATACATGAGACCAACGTCCAATGTGTCTTGTTTTCCAAATTTAGGGTTAGTTCTGTTGCCGAGAAAATCTTGAGCCTGTATTTTTGATTTTATCAATAAATTTATTATTTATAAAATACAGATTATAAAT
>JANZLH020000107.1:386549-398229 GCA_026770325.2 Erythroxylum fimbriatum
TAGGAGATCGGATAATATTGAGAAGGAGAACTAGTGACGTGAGTGAACTCCATTAACCAACAAGGCAACGACAACAATAAGCCGGGTAACTTGTTTGGCTGTAGACTCTGTTCTTAAAACCGGACCGGACCGGCAAGTCCGACCGGTGACCGGTTGATGGTCCGGTCCGATTTATCCTCCAAAATCGGTGTTGAATTGACCCAGTCTGAACCGGTCAATTGACCGGTCCGACCGGTCAGACAATTTTTTTATTTTTTTATTTTTTATTTTTGTATTTTTAAATATTTTAAATATTATATATAATTAAATATAATTATTGCATAATTATTACGTCACCCCAGTTCGACCGGTGGTTGAACCGGTCGAACCGGTCAACCCGGTGACCAGTAAGGCCACCGGTTCAGTGACCGGTCCGGGTTTCAGAACCTTAATCACAACTATAAATGTTACATTTTTTGGACAAAAATGCCCTTTTAATCTTTTGTCAACTAAAATATATTAAACTCTTATATCTTTTGCTTTATGTCATTATGCCTTCTATTTCACAAATAAAAATTATTTTAAGCATAGATTATATTTTGACTGTTAATAAATAAAAATGAAAAATTTTATTAAAAATATCATTATCTTCACAATTGTACTTCGTGACTTTAATTTATGGAAAAAAATTTAAAAAGATAATTTACTTAGGAAACAAAATTTAAAAAAGAAATAATTAACAATAATAAAATAAAATATCCCCGTTTTATGCTTCCTTTATGATCTATAAAACTATAAATATAGAATATAAAAATTGATAGGTAAGGGATAGGGATGGCAAATGTGGCCCAGCCCACCCTGGTTGGCTCAACTCGAATTAACCAGGTCACGGGTAGGCCCATGGGTCGAGATTACTTGGCCCCACAGGGTCACTGGTTGGGCTCAGGTCGGGGCTTTTCCGACTTGTCTCGAATCGTGACCCAACGGGAAGGTACAAAACGACAACATTTTTTATTACTTATTTAAACCATAAAGTCGGGTAGGGCTGGGACAGGCAACCCAGCTCAACCCGCCTATGGCCCATCAAGCTACAGGCTAGTCCCTCATGATCGGGTAGGACCACGAGCCGAAAAGCCTTCGACTTGTCGAGCCACTAGTCGGTCAATCCGTAGGTTGGGTTGAGTTGGCCAAGAGCGGCCCAATCTCAACTGAACCCTTTGTCATCCCTAATAAGGGAATGACTTAAAAACCAAAAAAGGGCCAGACGAAGATATTTTATGGTTTTATAGGGCAAAAGGGAAACATAAAAATTGTGATATTTTATTTTATTATTGTTAATTATTTTTTAAAATTTGTTTCATTAATAAATTTTCTTTTTTAATTTTTCCATAAATTAACAGTCATCAAATACAATTGTGAAGACAATGGTATTTTTAGTAATTTTTCTTTTTTATTTATTAATTTTCAAAATATAATCCATGTTTTAAATTATTTTTATTTTTGAAATAGATGACATAATGAAATAAAGCAAAAAATAAGGTTTAATGTGTTTTAGTTGATAAAAGACTAAAAGGGTATTTTTGTCCACTAAAATGAAAAATGTACAATTGTGGTTATATCATCGTAATATAAGGGTAAAAAGTTTTTTTTAATTATAATTTGTTTTGACTAGTGATCAAAGGGTGTAATAAGTCTATTTATAAAATAGAGGAGGCATAATATACCAAAGGATAAAACATAAGAAGGGTAAATATATTTTAGCCTTTTAAAAATTAGAAAATTAAATTGCACGTTAAATCAGTAAGAGGAGAGACTTAAATTTTTTTTAAAAATTGATTGGTATTAGATATTTATAAAATTAGCATACCCAAATGAAATATTTTATTAAAATAAAAATAAGGATAAATTATATTTAAATTTAATTTTTTATTTTACAATACTACTCAAAACTATTAAAAGTATTTATAAAAATGATCGAATTTTCAATATATTGTAAAACTAGTTCGTTGTCAATCCTTGAATTAAAAATGTTGTGATACGCCGCTTTAGTAGGATCCATTGACAAGTAAGTTCCTATGTTACAAAAAAATTACATATTAACAAATTTACTTTAAAAAAATCTGTAATAGATAACCCTAATTTGTACCCAAAACCTAAATATAAATATTCTATCTGAATCCTTTACTTAAAGTCATCATCTCCACCATCTCCTCTTTCTCCTATTTGCTCTATCTATAATTATAGCAAAAGTTTTTATAGAGGGTTCGACTATGTCCCTTTACATATTCTCAGAAGTCATAAATATTTTCATGCTAGCCATTAAGTGAATATGCATGAATAAGAGTTGTATACGAATGTGAAGTGGATCTTATAGCCACTTTCTTCATTCTCAATAATTATTGTAAAGTGATAGTTATATTAACCATTGTTATCATCATCGTCATATCCCGAAGTCTCGCACTGAAATAGGGTCTGGGGGAGCTCGATAGCACGCACTTAACCATTGACACGAAAAATAATCCTAAGTGAAACAAGATGTCAAGAGCTTGAAAATGCTTAAAGTATTTCTACCTTATTAGGCTATTATTCATAATAAAATTTGTTCCATATAAACTACTAGAAGCTAGCTATTTCATAAATTGAACGTGTTCTTGATTAGAGAAAAGAGTCTGGATTCAATTTCCTTTATACCTAATAGTCCAACTAAGATATCAATATAAAAATAATGTGCAACGAACAATACTCGACAGCTATATATGTATGGTTTAATTGCACGTAGGCCTTTCCTGACTCGGCAGATTGATTGTCTTGACAGACAGTATCCCATAATGGTGACCAATGTGTCAAGGAATCATCGTTTCTCCGGTTCCAAAGCCTTTACAATAATAAGAAGCAAATTCATCCAACAAAATGGTATCGTCTAGGATCTGACACCTTGATTTTCCAATGCCCATCAGGCAAGCCAACATTCTTAGCTTTTCTTCCCCATTTCCTTATCCTGGCTTCCGAATGCTTCGTCAACCCACAATATCCATGCAATTCCTTTGGCATGGCCTTGTAGACCTGCCACCACTTCTTGTGGGCTGGATCACTAGCAAATTGATGTCTTGCCACCATATCCCAGTTACAGTCGTAGTCCTTATAACACATCCATGGTTTCAAACCCAGAAAGTGTAAAGTGTAAAGATTGTCTGGAATTTGACGACTTCCGCTAGAGAAAACCTTGAGAAAATTCACCTTCTTAGGCAACCTATGCCACCATGTAAAAAATTCGTTGAGGAACCCTTGATCACCATCGTTATATGAAGCTAATTTGGAGGTCTTCTTCATCAAATCTTCGAAAGTACAGCTTGAAGGCTCAATAACCATAAATCCCGAGTTGAAAAGCACCTTTTCATTTGGAGACGCTGATAACTGTGGATAAACAAAGAACTTATCAATGTTCTTAAGGATCAAAAGGTCTGCATCAACAAATATAACCTTTTCATATTCGATCAGTTGCCAAACCCTAAGCTTGCTGTAGTTCCATTCGTTGTAAGACCCTTTTTTGGCAAATGGACTGCGAATAGGTTCGATTTGCCTGGTTTTCCATCCTGCTTTTTTGAGACCTTGGAGCGACTTAGGACTCAAGGAGGAGTCATGAAGGAGGACTAGATCATGTGTTGAGTTGCTTTGTAATATGCTCTGAGCCAAAGCAATTGCACCGCATACATAAGCTTCTGAGGAATGCAGGAGTGTTGCATAAGCAAATTTCGCAGGCAGAGGTCCATTCCCAAATGTGTATCCTTCTTGACCTGCATATATTAATAATCAGCAGCGGAGTAGAAAGAAGGTTAGAGGCTTCGATCAAGTCTTGTTAAGGTTCTTATTCTTTTTTAGGGACAAGGAATAAGCAATGATATATCATAATTGGTACACAGTTATACTATTGGGCCGAGGTAATGAGATAGAATGTTTAAAATTTTCTCCATCAAAGTGTCAATTTTCACATTGTTATTAACATAATAGAATTCAACTGAATAGACGCAACTATGCCATTTTTTATTAAAAAATGGAAATTCATTTAGTAGACCTAATTATAATGAAAATACCTGTTAACTGTAAATCAAATTGCTTCTCTTATTTGCTACAATCATAAATTACCATTCTTCACATTCTAAAGAACTCTCAAATTATTATTTTATATTTTGAGAAGTTAGCCATTAGTTAACAACTGAGAAAAAAGATATTATTTTTACTTGATAGAAAAGTTATGTATAGGCCTACACAAACATACATACATATATGCATATATATATATATATATATATATATGTACCTATACATATATAAATATTGTTGGTCTAAATATGGACGCTAATTAATTATACATTGATTTTATCCTGAAATTATATATGCCTAAAAATATATGATAGTTAATTGATAAACATCAATTACTTCATGTTTATAGCATGTGATTGATTCTTGTTAAATGATTCTTCCTTTGATTGAGTTAAAGACAAGGTTGTCCTAATATGTCTCCACGAGATGGAGAGTCAATATGAGACACCAATCTTAGATTAAAAGTCAATGAACCAAGCATCAGCAAGTTCATCAATGGTGGAAATAAGAGAAACTTGTAAGAGAAGATGGGCAATTTGATCATAAATAAAATGGAAGTTGATGGCTATATGCTTCATTTGGGAGTGTAGAACTGGGTTGGCACTGAAATAGGTAGTCCCAATATTTTCATAATGAATTGTTGGCATTTGAAATAAAGCGATACCAAGTTATTGTAAAAGTGATCTAACCCAAGTACTTTTAAAGTAGTAGTTGTAATAACGTGATACTCAACCTCAATAGAGGAGCGAGTAATACATTTTTCCTTTTTAGCACTCTATGAGATCATATTGCCGCCAAGGTAGAGAAGACATGCACTAGTGGAGCTACAATCATTTAGATTTCCTGCACAATAAGTGTCAGAATATGCCCACAATGTTGTGCTAGAATTGTGGGAGAGAAATAAACCATGATGAATGGTTCTTTTCGAGTATCATATGAAATGACAACAACCCAATGGAGCTGAAATGGAAAATGCATGAAATGAGATAACTTATTATACAAAACATATATCAAGTTTGGTGAAAAATAAATATTATAAGGTACCAACAACATTGCAGTATTCTATGGCTGTGGCAGAGAAGGAGAACCATCATTAATAGAGAGGGAGGTGGAAGTTGACATTGGTGTGACAATTCCTTTTACTCTAAGCATGTTGGTGTGGTCAAGAATGTCTAAATATACTTTTGTTGATTAAAGGAACATACTAGTTTTGGTTGGTAAGACTTCTATACCCAAGAAATGATGCAAGTGTCTAAGATCTTTAGTGACAAGTCTAGAAGAAAAAGAAGTGATAAACTTGAAAACAAAATTAGAATTATTTCCAATGATGATAATATCACCAACATAGACTAACAAGTGCATCAATATGCCATGATGAGAGTAAATGAAGTGTGATGAGTCTAATTTGGAGTTGGTAAATCCTTGTTGAAGTAGAAAGCAGCTTAACTCACATTACCAAGCACGAGGTACTTACTTGAGGCCATAAATGGTTTTATTAAGTTTGTAGACAAAATTGGGATGAGTGGAGCTAACAAAATTAGGTGATTGGGCCATGTACACCACTTCAGAAAATTTCCCTTGAAGGAAGGCATTATTTATGTCAATTTGATATGAAGGCAAGCAAGTGTAAGAACCACTCTAATTGTTTTAGGCTTTACAATGGGACAAAAAGTATCAATATATAAAATCCTTTTGCTAAAGATCTTGCTTTGTAACAATCGTTGGTATCATTTAAGTGACATTTTATACAGAATACTCATCTACATCTGACATAGGACCCAAATAAGAGTAGTAAGGAGGCTTAATGTAATTTATTTAGGCCATTTCAACAATATTTTGATGGTAGTACTCAACATTGTGTATATGGTGGATTCATGAAAAGAGTAATATATACCATGGGTAGAAAGTAGGTTTTTTTAATGCTTAATAGTCACCTCCTATATTAAAGTAAATAGAGATATATAATTGGTTTGACAAACTATTTTTCTGTTAATGGTTTACAATTTGAAAATAATGAGAAGACATTCGATTTTCTCTCGAGGGGATACAACCATGCATATATATTTTGTATAACAATCAATAAAGGTAATGCAGTAGTGATAGCCATCAATGGAAGGAATCGGGGAAGGAACCTAAACATTACTGTATAGTAAATCTAATGCTGAATTGCTTTCAATACTGGAGACATTAAAATGTAATCAGTGACTTTAATTACACTAACATGAATTACTAGAGTTTGTGGTAGAAGTTAAGGAGAAAATTTAAGATATAACTCAAGATATAAGAGGAAGGTTTCCTAAGCAATAATGCCAGTAGGATGGAGAAGAGTTCATGCCAACCATTGCTATAAGTCTTATACTCCCTCTGATTCATAATAAGTGTCGTTTTAGAAAAACGCACGTTTATTAAGAAAGCTAATAAAATTATAGATATACCCTTATTAATATTCCTATGAAGTTACCTCGTGACCCCCATTTTGTGATCTGTGTAATTAAGATGAGAGAGAAATTAAAGGTTAATTATGCCCCCATAAAAAGTTCCTTCGTAGCAAAATTATAAGGAAAAAAGTTCTATTTAATTGGTCTTTAATAATGCTAAATATTATGTCGTCAATTTATTTCCTTGAGTTGTACTAATGAGTTTCTATTTAAAAGACATCACTCTTAATCTTAACTGATTGGAAAATAGTTTCCTTAATTTATTCTAGGCCTCACGTGATTTTTTAGCTAAAGCAATAAGTACGTTTAAGAGAGGATATAATTACGTTTAACAGCAATGGGTCTGCAGAATTGGGTAGGCTTTCTCGTGTACACTAATAGTCTCTTTTGGGCATGCTATGTTACCATCTATATAACCTATTAGATCATATCCAATAAGAAAGGAATGAAACTAAGCACGCTAATATCGGAAATGTACATTAAGGCAATGGTTGAATTTGCTATAGTGGTGGTTGTTGTAATGATAAGTGAAGTACTTGGATATAGTAGCTGTTGACATAAGGAGGAAGGCTATATCTATAGTTGTGAAAAAGAAGAAACAAAGGATTGTATGACTCCTGAGAGCATCAAAACTCTAATACCATTAAAAATAAGAGGATAAGTTTATTATTTTATTTAATAAAAAAGTCATGTGTATGCCTATATATATACTGGTGGTCTACATATGGACACTAACTAGACATTGATTTCATTATGAAATTATGCCTATGAATACATGACATTTAATTGATGAATATAGATTATTGTATGTTTATAGGATATGGTTAATTCCTATTGATTGATTATTCCTTTTATTGAGATAAAGACAACGTTATCCTAATAACAACATCTATGGATTAGTTAATTTATTTTATTTATATCATAGTCTAAAGAATTATTAACTTATTAAGTTTAGGTAACTATTAATTAATATCTATGTATCATTATTACTTTTACCTAATCTGATCCATTTATTTGAATTTGACTATTTAATAATATACCAATATCTCATATAAATAGACCATCTATGTTTATTTGATCATTATTTTTATTTTTATTTTTTGTTTACTAAATATTTTCCAAATTTTAAAAAATATATTAACATTTGAAAGTTAAGACATAAAACAAATACACTAGGATACTATTACAAAACAAACTCTTATACCGAAAAGGATATATCACAAGACAAAGATTGGTGAAATCCAACAATACAATAGAGTAAGAAGTTACACAAGACCTAGTTAATAACGTTTATCCTAAGTATTAAGTGCATTAAATTAAGGAATGTTATAAGTGTCCTTAGGAGTGAGGTGTCATCTATAAGAAAGTTAGTTTGTTGCTGATATCCTTGAAGATTTCCTTTATCACGATAAATTCTCTAATTTACTTGAAAGTGTTCAGGAACCCACTCCTCGAGACCATAATTTAGCACCAATTTGAATATGGTTAAGTCACTTTTGTGGTTGTATCTAACCTATTCAACCTAAGACATGAATTGAGACTAGCTATGACCAAAGCATTAAATTATGCACTTTTTCCGAGATTGGTTTCAAATCATTTGTGTAAATTTATATTTTAATAGAAGATGCCCGTGAGTTTGGAGTTGAGATTCTCTGTCTAATATTATGATGTTTTATTGTATCCAATAAATCTCAGCCATTTATTTATGTGAGTCTTATATGGGTCCCGCGTACATCCCGCAAAATAAATAGTTAAGATTTTATAAGACAAAATAAGACAGAGTAATATTGGACAGAGAATCTTGTCTCATGAGTTTGATAGATTGGAGACATAACTTACAAATTGCGTTGCTCAAGGTAATGCCTTTTAATCTATCTGAAGATTATAATATATATTTGATTGCTAACTATAATAAGGAGCCTTTAGGAAAGTTATTATTAAAATAAACAAGGTTCTTCCAAGTTACTCTCTTAGTTGGGGCACTAAATGATCTTATACAAGATTTATTAGTAAATCATCTAGTGTTATTCCTCATCCATATTGTCTTATCTTCTTGATTTGTTCTTGGTTTGTAATTTTAGACTGAATTCATTATTAGATTAAAACCCTTATACCTATATTGCCATTCACCTCTATTAATGACTTCCTCAACTTTAGCATACTAGGCAATACAGAACTTGAGGTTGTCCATATCCATACCCTACAGTTTATAAAGAGGACCAAGTTTATTCTAGTTCTCAAATCAAAATTAGGTTTTCCACTTAATTCTGATCTTAACTTTCATTTCTCGAATTATTATATCCCTTAGTTTAAATATTTAGTTAAGGTTTATGAGTAGCTAAGCTTTTCTTTGATAATCCAAAAACTTTGTTCCTTTTACTATATAAGAACGCATCCACTTAACCTATATAAATTTATAATCCTGAAACAACTTCTAAGATTTTTTTTGACCATAAGCATCTTATTGATCAATCAAACTAATTTAATTCCATCTTGTGAAAGCAAACTTCTTTCTTTTTTTAACTTTTTTGGTTATCTTTTCAGCTTTGCCTAGTCACAAAAAATTTAAAACAATCTTTCCATCTCCTTGATCAAATTCAGAGGCACATATAGGTAACAACTCATAAAATCCTCGGCTCCTTAAAAATGATTTCGTTAGTTTTTACACCACTGCTTTCCTTACTTTCTTAACCACTCAAAAAAATGAACCAAACGTGATAATATAAATTAAAAAAAAGATTACTTTCTCGACCAAAAATTCACACCAACCAAACAAGTCCTAAGTGTAAATAAAGAGAAACTGAAAAAACGCGGAATGTGAGACCAAACCAACTCGCACCTGGCTTAGCATATGGTGAAGCAATTTGACATGAACCTACGGGCATTAGCATCTGCTGTTTCAGCCTCCTTAACTCAGGCTTATATACCCAATAAGAGTCTGTACGAGTCACCAAATCTTCACATCTAAATATCTCTTGCATTGGTCCACAAGAACTGATGAACACAGCATACACCGTCCGATGGAAATCAGGACTGACCCACCCATTTGCCACCACAAGATTAGCCACCACAAGATTCACTTGCAACCTGTACACGTCCCTAATCCCCTTTTTCTTTACTTCACTGCCACAAGGAACCCTGGCAACGATAACATCCAGGTCAACCTCCGCCGTCGTTGGCATCGGAATCTCCGGACATTTAGGTGGACCCCACTTTCTATCTTCCTCTATCCATTCTGGGAAGAAATCGTCCCACTTCAGATCCTTTGAAACGGTTTCAAAATCAATAGAAACCGTTTCTCCTAAGCCATGCATGTTACTGTAGGCTCGTTGTGTGTCCTCATCCACATTAGCCAAACCAATCTTCAGTTTCTTGTTACCGATACCGTAAGCAACTAGGTCGTCAAACCATTTGTGGGCAGTGATCATCGAAGAAGGTTTGTGTTTATTGAACGGCACTGATGACTTCAAAGACAAAGATAGGACAATGAGGCTTAACGAGAGGAATAAGAGAGATTGGATAAAAAGCTTAAGACTTGAAGAGTCCCGAGACCTGGGATACGCCATTCTTGGCCAGATCGTGTTCTTCATGTCAAGCCATTTATAATGCAACTGATGATTGACTAGAAGGATTTGGTACCAGGGAGTTTTGTGCATGGCTGCACGTTTGTATGTAGAGCTGGTCTTCTAGTTACTATGACGAGCATCCATTATAGTAAGTGTCACTTATTGTTTATTCCAGGGCATCTGCTTTCCATATTTAGGACTAAGTTAGGTGAGCATTTATAAAGTCGTGATGACAATCAAAATGGAGGCAGATAATGCATTTTTTGTTTAGGATGATTTGGAAAATTGTTTGGTGTCATGAAATATATGTCAGGTTGATTACAGATTGTGTACATGAACTAGAATAAGAATTTTATAGCATAGCTGAATTGGACGTCATTAATATATCTTCTTTTTAAAAACTAATCTTCTTCCCCTTCTCTCTTTTATTTTCATAACGGCAGTTCCTTACTTCCTTCTCTCTTTTATTTTCATGACGGCAGTTTGTCAAATGGGATTAAAAAAAAAAATCGGGATGGCAATTGGCACCAATTTTTCTAAAATAATTATTTTAAAATTTAAATATAAAATATTTTTTAATTGGATTCGAGTTTGGACTGCCCAAGTCTAATTTTACTAGAAACCTCATTTTTAAAAGTAAAACGATATTATTTTGCTTAGAATAATTGAATTTTGAGTTCATTTGAGTATGGACTTGACCTATGAGTCAGTCCATTGAAAATAACTAAATTTAGGCCCATGAGCTAAAAATTGTCATCCTTATAAAAAATTGATCTAATCACTACAAGAAAAATGTTATTTAGCGACAGATATCACCGACGGAAAACCTAAACATTCCGCTGGCAAGCCAGGTTAGCGACGGAATTTACCGACCGACCAAGGCGTCGTAGAAATGGTCGTAGGTAATAATTTCTGACGAATAACAGAATGTCCGTCGGTAAATGTACCGACAAACAATTTATGTAATTGTCGGTGAATATACCAACGGTTGTTTGTGCGGTCGACTGTCGGTAAATTTTCGACAGTCAAAATTTGTATGTCGGCATATTCACAGACAGTATTGGTTATTCCGTCGGTAAGTTTATTACAACATTACCGACGGTTATGTTTGTTCCGTTGTTGAGTATATCGATGGTTATTCAGAACAAATCCTGTCGGTAAAGTTGGCAACAGAATTGGTTATTCCGTCTGTTACTTAATGTCAATATTACCAACGGTTTGTTGTTTTCCGTCGGTAAATAGAATTGGTTTTACTGATGCATTTCTGTTTTTTCGTCAGTAAATTAACAAAAAAATTTTTAAAAAATATCCCGTCATTAAATTTTATTTGATGATTGATCGGTGCCATCGTCTGATCTAAAAATCAGTCCCTTGAAAATCGAGTCAAAAATTTAAAATCCAAGGATTGCAATATAGGATGCAATCTCGGGTCGTCTCACTTAATCGGAACCTAATGAAATGGACCTAAGCTAGCTTATATGTCATAAAATGCAAGCGAAATTAATAAGAAGGGGGTTTCGATCTTGAAAATATTAATGAACTAAAATGCATTGTAAAAAGCATATAAAAAGTATTTTTGGGTTTTTGAAAATAGAA
>JANZLH020000107.1:407303-417957 GCA_026770325.2 Erythroxylum fimbriatum
TATCTCCCAATATACAGATCGAAAAATTACAAAATCAGTGGCAATGGAAAGCTAACAATATAGGCTTCAACTTTCATTAAGACCATTTTCACCAATTCCTTCTCAATTAATCTAGAAAAATCATCAAAACAATTAGGTCATCAATCCGGGTACTGTTCACACAGGCCACAACAGTAACTTTCCAAGCCAAAATTCAACCTCTTAAGGCTAAAATTAGACAACACCTATTTCACAAGAAATTGCAGTCAATCAACTAGAGTTTCATTTGGCACAAACCTGACCTCATTTGCATACCTACAAAATTATTTATGATCAAAACAATGCAATAGGTCAAATATCAATTTTCCAGCTTTGCTCCTACACTTATCTACTATCACTTCCAATGCCAATAACACATCAATAAGCATCCAATTTGGACAAGAAATCAGTCACAAGTTCATTCCAACTCTCAATAACATACTTAGTCACAAAAATGGCAGCCCTTATACAATTTGTTTTTTCCTTAATCTCTCATTCAAAAATCAATCCAAAACTAAGCTAAACCAATCTAAAACATCTTTACTTTCATTCACTACATCTTACCTAATCAATCATCAATTTATCAAACAAATTATATACCCATAATCACCAAACACAATTTCATGCTATGTAGAGTATAAGCATCACAATGAATTTAATTAACTTCAAAACCATAATATCAAGCATGATTCTTACCTATTAAGCTTCCAACTAACTCTTCTCCACTTACTTCACTTTCTCACTTCTCAACCCCATGCATGGTTCTCATCATGTAGGAAGGTTAAAGGTTTAGAGTATAAGTATGCAAGGGAGAACACTTAAGGTTGGAGGAAACAACAATTAACCAAAGAAAATTGAGAGAAAAACGATGGAGAGATCAAAAAGGAGGATGGAGATTTCGGTAGGCTAATGAAATAAGGAATAAAACTTCATCTTTTCATGCCTTTATAAAGAAGTTGCCGACAATCAATAAGATAGACACAACCAATTGCATTAATGAAAGGCTAGGTGTCAATTGGACAAGTGTTAAAGAAGAAAAGTCAAACTTCAATTAATGCATTTTAATCAATTAATCCAAATAAAACAATTACAACCTTAAAACATTTTCAATGGTCCCACATACAATTCCAACATATTAGACCCAATAGCCCAAGCCCATAAAATCAACAAATTTCGGTTCTAAAAATCGACTGGTTCGCCACTTGGCGATTTTTTCGGTCCGGAAATTTTCTTCAGAAAATTCTAGAAAAATTCCTATAATTCTCGTAAAATGTAAAAACACACAATGGATCACTTCTATAAATTTTTCAAATACAATTTTCACATAAATCACAATAAAAATCCATTTAGGCCCAATACCGGGAAATAATCATGAATGCATGTACAGTTATTTCATGTGCACAAAGTCACTGTCTGCAAGTACTAGTATGCATAACACTGCCAAATCAGTCCTAATCACTCTTACCCCTAGCCAATTTACTATTTTACCCTTCCCATCGGGGGTGGGATGTTACAGGTGCCACGCCAATACTAGTCTAATAACTGTTGTTGTAAGAAAAGCAAACTCCATTAGAGTAAGACAATTATCCCAACTTCCCAAGAATTCTATCACATAACTTCAAAGCATAACTTCTAATATCTGGATAACCCGTTCGTGTTGTCCATCTTTATGGGGTTAGAAAGCGGTACTAAACTTGACTTGAGTACCCAAAGCCTTTTACAAACTTTTCCAAAATCTCGAAGTAAATCGAGGATGAAGATCAGAAATAATAGATACTAGTACCCTACGTAACCTTACTATCTCATTCACATATATATCTGCAAGCCTATCAAAGGAATAATCAGGACAAACTGGCAGAAAGTGAGCAAACTTTGTGAACTTATCTACAATCACCCATACAGTGTCATGCTTCCTCTGAGTGAGAGGGAGTCCAGTGACAAAATCCATGGTAATGTTATCCCATTTACATTGAGGAATCAAAATAGAATGTAATAAACCAGATGGAAGTTGGTGCTCAACTTTGACTTGCTGCCATGTCAAACATTTGGATACATAATTCACAACATCATGCTTCATACTGACCACCAGTAATGCTGCTTCAGATCTTGATACATCTTATTTTCACTAGGATGCATTGTAAAGACAGTATTATAGGCCTCAAACAATAACTTTCTATTCAATTCATCATTAGCTGGCACACATAATTGATCTTTATAATACAAATCAACAACTTCGTTCATAGAAAAGTCAGGTTGTTTGCCTTCCTGAGTTGCCAAGATAAGTTGTTATTATCAACTTTCTAAGCATCACAGATTTCTTGTCTCAAGGTAGGCCTTGCTTTCAACTGAGCTATTAAAGCTCCATCAGACACAAGTCCCCATTCACCTTGCTGCACTGACAAAGTCGAAATGGTCTTCTAACTTAAGACATCAGCCACGACATTAGCCTTACCCGAATGGTAACCCACAATGCAATCATAGTCTTTAAACAATTCCAACCAACGTCGTTGTCTCATATTAAGTTCCTTCTGGGTAAGAAGATACTTCAAACTCTTATGATCATTGAAGATCCAACACTTTTCACCATATAAATAGTGTTGCCAAATTTTTAAGGCAAACACTATCACTGTAAGCTCAAGATCATGCGTAGGGTAGTTCTGTTCAAGTGACTTTAGTTGCCTAGAGGCATATGCAACTACCTTTCCATCCCACATCAAAACACAACCCAAACCATTTCTAGATGTATCATTATACATAACATATTCCTTACCAGAAGTAGGTTGATCCAATACAGGAGCTTCAGAAAGCATTCTTTTTAATTTATCAAAACTAGTTTAACAACTAGTAGACCATTCATACTTCTCTCCTTTTTGTAGCAATTTAGTCAAAGGGGATGCTATCATTGAGAACCCTTCACAAACTGGTGGTAGTAACCAACCAAACCCAGAAAACTTCTCACTTTTGTCACATTTTGTGGCAGCTTCTAGTTAATAATTGCTTCAATCTTACTAGGATCAACTCTAATCCCTTCAAAAGAGACAACATGTCTTAGAAAAGAAACTTCATGAAGCCAGAAATCACACTTGCTCAGCTTGGCATACAATTGTTTTTCTCGCAGGGTTTGTAACACAATCCGAAGATGTTGAACATGATCATGTTCATTTTTGGAATAGACCAGGATATCTTCTTTGAATACCACAACAAACTGGTCTAAATAGGGCCTAAACGCCCAAATGACATCATCAAGAATTCATAATGTCCATAACGGGTCTTGAATATAGTTTTCAGAACATCCACATCTTTTACCTGCAATTGATAGTACCTTGATCGCAGATCTATCTTGGAAAATATTCTTACACCTTTCAATTGATCAAACACATCTTCTATCCTTGGCAACGGATACTTATTCTTCACTGTGACTCTGTTCAATTGCTTGTAATCGATACACATCTGAAGAGTACCATCTTTCTTCTTAACAAACATAACTGGTGCTCCCCAAGAAGAGACATGAGGTCGAATGAACCCCTTATCCAGAAGCTCTTCCAACTGCACTTTCAACTGCTTCAATTCAGTAGGAGTCATCCTGTATGATGCTCTAGATATAGGAGCAGTGCTAGACATAACTTCGATAGACAACTCCACTTCCCTTTTAGGAGGGAGTCCTGGTAGCTCTTCAAGAAACACATATAGAAATTCACTCACCACTGGAATATCTTACAATTTACCACCCTCCTTCTTAGAATCAAACATAAAAGCTAGATAAGCTTCACATCCCTTCCTAAGGAGCTTCCGATTTTGTATAGCAGATACCACATTAGCTCGAGAACCAGTGTGGATGCCATGTAATACTATTTCAGGATTCCTAAGCATAACTGTCTTACCACTACAATCAACCACCGCCTGATGCTTGGACAACCAATCCATACCCAAAATTAAATCAAATTCATGAAAAGGCAATCTAATCAGATCTGTTATATATTCACATCCTTTGATCATAACAGGACAGTTTCTATACACCTGATTAACCAACACACTACTACCTAAAGGACTAGTCATATAAATGTCATAGTATAACTGATCTACATGAATCTCTTTATCAAGAATTTCTCCAACATAGATATCAGAATGAGTGGATCTAGGATCAATCAAAGCATGCATTTCAGAGTTCAAAAGAGAAACAGTACCAATAATGACTTTAGGTGTGTCCTGATCCTCGCGAGCTTTCAAAGCATGCTCAATGCTACCATATCGGAAACATGCACCCGTAGCCCTCTAACAAGTACCTCAATGATGTCTGGAGAAATGAGAGCACTCCGGAGCACCAGAACCTCATCCCACAGAGGAACCCCTACCAGAAGCAGTTGATGAGGGAAAGTTTTGTTGCTTTCCCCGAGCTACAAATCTTTTAGTAAATTTCGGTGCAAAAGAAACATCTTCACGACTCCACTTGCCCAAGGACTGACCTCCTCTAGCAAAGCCCCTTTATTGAGCCCTTTCTCTCTACACCATCTCTTGCTTCTTGATATATGTTTAATTATTGATATATTTAATCATTTAAACTTAGCGATTAATGATATGAAAATGCTTAAGATACGTTCATATATGTTTTTAGGTACAATTTAGAAGAAAAGAATTAAAGTGAGCTGAAAGTATTACATTTGGGCCATTTTTCTCAAGATTAACTCTCACTTGTTTTCTTAGAACAAGAAAAAAAAAAGACAAGAAGAAGGGAAAAATAATGAAAGCATAAAATGCAAATAACCTAAGATATAGCAGGTGGAACGTGCATGCAGTAGAAATAAATGGACCAAAATACATGCACAATATGAAGAAAACGCAGCAGCATGAAGAGAAGGGAAACAACGATGCAGTGGAGAAAAAATACAGTATGCATTTCATGCAGACCACCTATGGAAATGCAGACGTTTTCCATAAGTTGGATGAAGGTTTTAGGTGTATAGTAGCTTGGACCGAAAACGGGGAAATAAAATAGTCTCATCAATAAAATAGTAAGGGGACGTGAAGAGAGGGGGCTTCGGCTTGGTAGTTAAGAGAAATGAAGAAGAGTTGCGACTAAGCGTGAGAGAAGAGAAGTGAGTGAATAGTAGGGTGGGCCAAAAACCCCCCAAGTTTATTTGTCACATTGATGAACGGTAGATAGGAATAAGAAGCTTGGGCAGTGAAGGAGAAATTCGGGAGCTTCAGTAGGGTTACTAACGTAGGGGTTGAAGCATTTTCTAGGATGAGATTCATGAAGGACTAGACGTCCCGATGTTATTTCGGAGGCAACACCGACACCGACACGAATAACCCAGGTTAAGTATTTTTTATTGTTTTGTTTTTTTATTCTCTCATTAAAAATTGCTTGTGTTATCCTAGTTAATTGATTTGGGTATTGTGTATGGATAATCGGATGTTCGTTATTGTTCGATTATTTATGTATTAACTTGTTGGGTATTGTGAAAGGATGATTTTAATGTGTTCATTGAATTATTTAATTGCAAACCCATTACTAGAATTTCAATACAATCCGTAATTGTTATATTAAAATTCATGTGTAGTGACTAATGATTCGTAATCATTAGGGATAACATGACCTAGGTTAAATGATGCATCATATGTGATTGTTGCCTTGATTAATCGGCTTAATGCTACTGCCTAATTAAATATAGAGATTGTATCCTAAGTTATTCGGTGGTTAGGTTTAATTAACGATCTATCTTGATTAAACAAAAACCTAAGGGAATACTCGGGTTAATTATTAACCCACGATTAATAGTTGCTAGCAGAAGTTAGAGAATAACAAATCAATAAAATATGTTTAATTAAGATGTAGATCGAGTCCCTACTGGATTCCTCACTTTAATCTTTTTTTGCATGTTTTCTTTAATTTGTTTTTATTAGTCTGATTTCATTTTATTTTCTTGTTTAAAAAATATCCAAACACCCCCCCCCACCAAAGCCTAAACATCGATTAATTTCATTTTAACAACTTTACAAACACTCTCTGTGGAATTGACCTAGACTCACCACTGCTATAGTAGTAGTCTAGTTATTTTATTTTTATTAACATTACGACGCGCGGCCAATCTTGGCTTCGTTGCTAGGGAGTCCGTTGTTTTATTTTTTATTTGTGATTTAATTGGTGTTTTGTATATATTTGTTCGTAAACAATTTCTGTTATGTTATTTTCTCATCTTTTCATTTTTTATTTCGTGTTTGAAAAAAAATTCGATATGAACGGAAGTAATTTTTTTTATAACTCATATTCTCAATCCTATAATTAATTTGGACTGATCAATCTAACTTTTGTTATGAATGAGATAATCATCAGAATTACTTCCATGATAATTTGCAGTACACACAACAATTCCTGCATGGACCAAAAGCTTCTTGTTAAAACTCAGGTACATCTATAGAAGAAATGCTTAATATTACGACTTCTAACAATCTTTAAATTCAACAGGAGATGCAACAGTTTCAACAAAATATGCAACAGCTGTTTCATCAAGATATACAACAAATCCACCAGGATTCTCTACAATTCCAACAAGATGCATTGTCTCAATGGGAAGATATCAATCATCTGAAACTGTAAAGTAAAAAGGAGCAACCGTATCAATCCAAGGTGTACCGAATGAACGTTTGTGCGAAAACTTTTCAAAGTGATGAAGAGCTTGAAAAGTTTAAGATCAACCCTCAATAAATTGCTTATGTCAAAGAAGTTGAGAAAGAGCTTGAAGCCGAAAGGGACATGTCTTTTAACTCAAAAGTAAGTACTCGGTCCATGATTATTATTATTTAATTTAGAAAAAGAAAAAATTAATCTCCAATAGTGACACCAAAGGTACAATGAAAAGCCGAAAATCAAATAAATAAATTTCAGCAAACATGCAAATCAACAAGGAGCAGTCAGTAAATCTCATGCTACCTCTTGTTTTGAAGCCGAAAGGGCGCAAGGGTACCCTGTCTATATATTAGTGAAGCCACCAGATCGGCAAGCTTCCCTCATTAACTGGTGTTACCGTCAACAGTATATGTTTGTGAATGGTTGAAACCAAATTGAAAGGCAATACATCTTGTAAAATTTCTATACTAAAATTCACAAAGTAAAATTTCATGTTTATGTAATAACATTGCGACTATTCAGCAATTTCTCCCTCTTCTAATTCCTCCATTTGGAAGTTCACTCCAAAAGTTGAATCTTTCTGTTCTTCCACTCCCACTGCCTTGGAAAATTCACCTTCAAAATCACACACGTCATTAGGATTCATTTCAGCAATGAGATTTGAATATGCATCTAGCAAGTCTTGATCGATGTCAAACACCATATCGTCCAAACTGCCTAATTCCATATCCCAGGAGCTGGGATGTGAACCGTTCTCTTCTGTAACCCTTGCAAACAATGAGCCATTAGATGACTCATTCAATGCTCTCTCTGACATTTCATGGGAGTTGAGTTGATGCCAAGGACCCAAATTTGCATTGTTTATGAAATCATAAACCTGAGGATCTGATGATTCCCCATCTTTTATTTCCTCCTCTACAAATGCAACGCCTCTGGGGCTAGGATGGTCATTCCTGACACAATTCTTGGCTTCCATTGTACAGGTTATAAGATGTGCCTCATTTAAAATTTCAAACTCACACCTATGCGAAGGAAGAAAAACATGTACAACAGGGTATTCCAGGATAACAATGTTTGCCAATTGTTGCCTTAATGGTGTCCTTATGTCCAACTTGTAGAATGGTGACCTGGATCCCTGAAATAATCCAAAACCATAGCAACGTTTTCAGTACACTAATAATTTCAACTTGATGCGGGCATTGCATCCAATTGGATAGCTTGGGCACTACGGCACTTCACAACAACAAAAAATTTTATGAAAAATGGAAAATTCAAATAAGCACTAGGATAATATGTTCAGGAAAAGATTTGAAGAGGTTTGAAGATACTATGGTCATGTAAAACAAAGATATCATAGTAAATTAGACTATAGCAGTTAGACCATCAATCAAAGCTTTATGCTTAACCCGCTTATCCAAGAATTGCAGCTTTATTGAATGTTAAACAGTTAGTGAAATGCAACGCAAAGCCCAAATTATGAGAACTAACAAACTGCGTTGTGGCATCCAAGTGTACGAGAGTCTAACAGTAGTTATCAAGTAACAGTTTATTACTTAATGTGTTACCCAAGAACAGCAGCTTTATTGAGTGGTTGAGTCCATGAAAAGAAAATCATGTCAACTCATTTATCATCATTATATGATATTTTGGAACTAACAATCTAACAATGTTATGAAGGACCTTGATGTTTAACCTCATTCAACCTGATAACATGTTCATATTGGGTCTTGCAAAATTACAAGTTGGAGTGCAATGGATTTACATGGCTCGTGAAGAAAAGATGATGCATGCATCACCCTCTAGCAATATCAACCAAGTTTGGAGCCTGTATCAATCTTAGAATAAGCTAGTATAGTTGGTTCAATGCACTGGTGTCAGGAATTCAGAAAGAATTAATACCTTGGGATATTTGCGTATAAAATATTTAAGAGAATCCGCGTGCTCCAGAGTAAATTGTCTTACAGGATGATTCCATGGTCCAGGATTCAGATGCTTCTCCATCACTGAGTAAAGGATGGTGTCTTCGTGTATTCTGCAAAGACAACGAAATCCTTGAGGATTAACAATGGCAATCTAAAACTAAAAGTAATAAGGTTTTGGTGACAGACAAAAATTTGAAATAACAAGAGAGCAATTTTGTAGGTAAATATAACATACCCGTGATCAAGCAGAACAACAACGTCGGTAGCAGAGTGAAAGCGCCACTCAATAGTCCAAGAGATAAATTTCTTCCTTTGGTCATAACGAGACTGATTGATCTCTCTCTTGGACATGCCCGGAGGGAGAAGAAGGAGCTTAGTTCTACGAGCCGAAGCAGCTCCCTTAAGGATGCGAAGGTAATTAGGTAACTTGGGGTAAGGAAAAGCACGTAATCGACCTCTCAACCTCCGAGCGGATTCAGTGACTCGCTTAGTCTCCTCCAGCAGATTATAATCTACAAAACCAACAAACAAATAATTTAATACATACTCAAATAGATGTTATGTAACATTAAGTAGTAAAAACAATTATCATTTACCAGATAAGAGAATACGATCATTGAATTGTGAAAGAGGGACAAAAGGGGTGCCTGTTCGATTGCTTCCGGAGCAGCCAGTGCGGAGCTTGTGAGCTTTGACACAAGCGAGGCTGCAGGAGCGGAGAGAGCAGCCTGGGCATTTGTATTTTGAAGGGTTTTCTTTGCACTCCTCACATTTATTCTTGCACTTATCGTCATCTTCTCCCAACTTCATTTTTCTTGCAACAATTCGTTCGGCGGAACAGAAACCAGCAGATGATTATTGCTGTGCTTCAACTCCGAAGACCAAACCCTACTCAAGTTTTAATGGCATGTTTAGCGCCTCTTCTTTAGGTATTAGGATTCTAAATTTTAGATGGTTATAAATAATGATGAATAAAAGAAACGAAAGCTCGTATTTAGTTTAACTAATTTTTTAAAAATTCTTTTTATAATATAAACAACATAAGCATATCAATCAAATTTTATTGAAATGATAATCTAATTTAACTTTTAAACTTTTATACTATGTTTGCGTGAACTTTTATTAGTAGAGCTTTTATCAGTAAAGCTTATGTCAGTAGAGCTTTTCTGAGAAGAGCTTTTTTAAAAAGTCAATTGACTGTTAGCTTTTTTAAAAGAGCTTCATACAATAGACTGTTTGGCAACATAAAAATAAAAAACACTTTTATTAATTTTAACTTTATGCTATCTTACTCCTGCCATCAACTCCCTACCGAAAATGTGAATTGTCAACATCTCAAATCACAACATTATGGTAAATAATTGAATTTCAAAAACCAAACTCCTGTTACAGATAAATCAATCTCAATACCCATCTCAAGAATTCAAGAGAAGAAAAGATAAAACATGGGATTTTCATCCCAATTTCGACATGTTAATTAAGGCTTATGTGAAAGTGGGTATACCTGAACAGGGTTTTAGAAAATTTGTGAAGATTGTAAAGTTTGGTTAAGTAAAATTTTCTTCAGTTAAATTAAAAAAATCAATTATAAACGCATTATTTTAGATATTATTTCAATTAATTTGTTTATTTCAAGTAATTAAAGTTATAACGAAGATGACTTCTTCTACGTATTGCTGTAACGAGAGATGCAATCCAAGTACAGAATCCTGTTTTTAACCCTAACGAGATTATCTTCAACTAAAGCGCTTGTTCTTGCTCTTCCCCTCTCCCATTCCTCATTCTATCTGTGTTTTATGGTCAACTGATGAGTAGAGTTCTAACTAGAATCCCCAGAAAATTAATACTTCTTGAATCCAATGGACCATACTATCATAAATTTGTGCCAAAATCGTCGCTTTCTTCCTCTTCATCGTCGTCATCATCATTTCTTCAAACTATAATTAGTTCGGCTTCTACGTCTCTCTCAAGACCTTTTTATCTTTTCCTACCAGAAACCCAAAACCCCAAATAACGTGGTGAATCTTATTTACTCATCTCTCAAACGAGATCGTACCAATTTGGCCATTCTCCAGACCGACTTAAA
>JANZLH020000107.1:466630-490022 GCA_026770325.2 Erythroxylum fimbriatum
CACAATATATTAATTATTATATAATTTTAAACCATATAAAACATAAATGAAAATATATCTAACCAAATCTTTTATATAGATTATAACATCTGTAAAATTAATATCAAAAATAAATATTTAAAAACTAAATAATATTATATAAATCTCATTATAAATATTCAAGTTGAATAAATGGTTAAATAGATAATAAAACAATTGCGCAAGAGATTAAGGAAGATAAGTTTGCAAGATAAACGTAAAGACAAGTTTGTGAGTATTGTGATAATTATGTATAAAACATAAAGATAAAAATGACTAAAAAATAGGTTCATTAATTAATATGAAAAATTTTCCCAAAAAATTATTTGAGAGATTTTTTCAAGAACCTCTAAATTTGAACTTTTTAAAAAGCTATATTTTAGGTGACAAAAAAGCCATATCTATTAAAGAAGTAATTTTTTATTTTACAACCAAACACCCATATTTTTTTTTAAAGACTTTTGTGGTGAAAAAAGTGCTTATCGACCTCCTTAAAGCTCATCCAAATAGGAACTTAGTTACGTAGAAGTCAACTCTTAAATGACTGAAGCCAATGGATGAAGTTTCAGTAATTTTGAGCACTTTTACTCAGGTGACACGGTTCCAAGATAGATCTCCAAAGCTCAAGGTGAAACCACAATTGAAATAGAGATGTTCGGGGGATTCAGGATCCACTTTACAAATACAACATTTTTTTTTCTCCAGATTGAGGAATCTAAGCCTATGAACTAATGTAGGCACTCTCCCCTTTACAACTAACCACATGTATAAGCATAACTAAGGAAGTAAGTCTTTTTTTTCTTTTCCCCATAAAATGTTACTCTAGGCTTTTTTTCCCCCTCCACCGATACCCGCCCTATACGATTTATTAGTAAAAACACCTAAGCTTTGTCTAAGCCATTTGTAAGTATCATCTCTACGCTTGTTAGGGTTGTAGCTTAGCAATACGTGGTTACTCCATTAATTATCCTTTATCCATGCTTTTACCTTGGAGTTCTTAGGCAACCTGAGCACCAAGGTAGGAGGTAATTGTGCTTTATTCAAAGTACTTGTCATACTCCAGTTGTCAAAATACAAGGATGTAGTTTCCCCATTCTCCTACCCTACATTTAAGACATTGTCCCTGCAAAAAGAACAAAGAGAATAATGGTTTATCCTCAATGTCCCATAGGCTTTCCCTTTTAACAAATATCTAACCCATGATGACCCCTTGCTTACTAGAAGTCTCCAAATTCTCTTCCCCATCTGGTTAACTTAATTGGATAAACTTCAAGTCCTCATTCAACTCTTGGTTTATAAACTTCCTTCCTATTTACCTCAGTAAAATATCTACCATTGCATTCTTCTACCCACACGAACCTCCTTATCATCATTTTTAATGTTTTGATTTTCCCCTTTAATTTGCAAGGAAAAGAAAATGCAAATAAAGGGAATTAAGCGCATATTTGAATAGTTGAAGTATCCTTACGGATGAAAGAGTTTTATTGCACCAATTGCTAAGTTTTCTCTAAATTCTCTCTACTAATGGGAGGCATTCCTTATACAGAATTCTGTTAGTAATTACAGGCAGACCAAGATACATGAATAGAGCCATTATGCATCATGACTTGCACTAGCTGATAAGATCATATCGCTTTTATGCTTGTTTATATCTCAAACCGTTCCTTAAAGCCATGGAGAGAGGCCATAAGAGTACTAATAGACTTATCATATGCTCTTGACAACAATAAAACATCATCTACAACATAATTGTCAAGTAAGATAATATTTTTGAATGCAGACAACAACATACCATTTTATTATTACCAAAATAAAGGATAGTTCAACAACCAATTCTTTATCTTGAAATCTTAAAAACATGATGTTCAGGCACAAGCAAATCAAATGAATGCTACCATGCATTGCATATATGAAAAAAGAAAACAGTGCTTGTAGACCCCATGCCTCTCACATTGGTGACATGTTGGACTTACTGTAACATTAGTCTCCAATAAACATAACATCCTTCAATAGTTTAGCTACTAAATTCACTGTAATCTGCCACAAAAAGGACCTCTTTAGCTGATTATTATATAAAGTTGGAAAGTAGCATAAAAGCAAAAAAAGAAAACGGTGTACAAATTAATAATATCAACAAGATTTGCCAAAATAGGAAGAAATGAGGTGCCACATTACATACAGATGAACTAAGATATTTGATTTGGTGGATCTTATATTTGCTTCTTGGTGCTAATCAAAACACAATGGAATTGGGAAAAGACTGATAACAAACCCCAGCAACCGTAGCAACGTGCCTATCTTCATATTGCAAATAAAACACTTCACCCTGGCTATTTTTTCCCTCGTACATCTTTATCGTATCTACCCTTGAAGTTATATTATCAGCTGTAATAAAGAATGTAGCTATAATCGCAACATATTAGTTGGTTTCCTACCACTGAACAATCAGCTAGAAAACTCAGCAATAGCTATGCTAAGTACCATTAAAAAGACATAAAGACCCACAAGGCAGAAGCCCCAAAACCTAGGCACCCGAAATCTGGACCACGTAATAACTAGCAGAGACCCCATTAGGCTCAGAAGCAAGAACACGAATGCAATTACAATTCCAATATGGAAATTGAGTTCATAAGCTTTGGGATAAATATGAGCGGTTTGCATCACCAAAGCAGACCCAAGACCCACAAGCATGTTAAACATTGGTCCAGCAAAGCACCCAGCCATAGCCATTGCTGGCTGGCCTGCTTTGGCTACTGCAACATCAGCAACAAGATCACCAACTGAATTTCCCCATGCAAGCACTGTGAGCCCAAGTAGGGATGGATGCACCTCAAGAACTATCCCCAGTGCTTGGAGGCAGTTTAGCAGTTCTCCGGCAACAGTGGATATCCAAAAGACACTCATTACAAATGCCAGAAGCACTACTAGTATTTGCTCAGTTTTTGGGGGTTCCTTTTCCAGAATAAAGTGAAGAACGGCCAGAGAGGTGCTTGCCAGTAGAATTACAAACCAAAGTGGCAAATAAGTGTTCGGAAGGAGGAATATTATTGGATGATCTAGCGGCATGAATGAATTGCAAGTGTATAACAAGGCTAGAGGACAGAGAGCGATATTAACAGATAAATAGAACCTGTTCCATTCCGAAGGTGATGGTTGTGGAATTGTGAGCTTTAGAAGAAATGAGATAGGAAGTTTCCACACTTTTGATACCTGCATGCATGACAAAAATAAGAATCAGTAAAGCATTCCCTTTGCTATAACAAATACAAAAATGGCCTAAAAAAATACACATATTACTCTCTGTTAAAAACATGCTTTTGCCTTGTTGATTTCCGTTTCTTATCTGAACAGGCTTTATTACTTTCATTACATCACCTAAATCAAGAGTTTTAAGTATAAGCCAAGTCCACATGTTTTGGCAGCATTTCAAATGTCCCAAGCATGTAAAATCCTAGAGGATTTTAGTGCATGATCCAGTTTTTTTGCCCTAGGAAGATCAAGAAACAGCACACATGTGAAAAATCCAATCTTAAGTTTACTTATCCACTGAGAGAAAAAGGTACATGGCAGTCCAGTGATTGTAAATATTCCTTTCTTTGGGTTGGGAAGTAAAACCCCAAAGCTCAACCTTAACCTTCAGCTCAATTGATTTGCAGCAATACTAACAGTTCCAATGCTTAATCTTAATAGTCTATCAATTATAAGCATTAAGAGTAAGCGCAATTTGAATAAGCTGCTGAAACACAATCAAGTTTTAACATATCCTTCCTTAATAGAATATAACTATTTGATTGTAAACGTTAAGTAGCTAATTGCTTTACATTTTAATATTTGAGGAAAGCAAATTCAGATAGAAAATGCATAACTACAGAAATATAGACAGCATTTCAATTACGTACACGAGAAGAAAACTGATATATACATAATGAAGCAGATCACTGTCCCGTTCTCTTATGTTCATCCACACAACAATTCAGTCTACTAACAAGTCATTTGCGACAAGGGTAAGCATTTAGTAACGAGTGCTGAATGATTTCAGACTCATGAGGCAATATCGAGTTAATTAATGATAGAGAAGCACAAAGCAACCTATTTGAATACTCAGAGATCAAACAAAATTGAAGATCCTACATTTTGTCCTATTACAACCTTTTTTTTTTTTGGGTAAATAGTCCTATTACAACTTTCCCGTTCCGCAGGAGAGACAATGCCGTCCGAAGGACATAAAGTCATTTAAGGCTCCCTCAGTATAAGTCCTAAAGGTTGTGTTGGAAGAAACAGACAAGTAACACTGAGTGCATTCTAAAATCAACAAACCATTGAGACGAACATTCAGTTAATATACCTGAATTGACCATATACCAAACCACACCCAGATCACACAATAACATTCAGTTAAAAGGCTTAAAAAGAGTGGAAGAGGAACATGTGAAGGGAAAAGGCAACTTTATCTCAAAATTGCATGGACTTCCAAGGAAAATATAATCACATAACACAATTGTTACCTTTTCATAACCCATTCTGAAACACCCAGAAACCTCCCCCTTATCGACAAGAAATTCACTGCCTTTTTCACAATCCATTTCTCTTGAATCTCTCACATCCTTCAATTTATCCTCACCATCGCTAGCAGCAGTTCCCCAATCCATCCAAAATACGAAACCAACAAAGAACACATAGAATCCGACAAATCCAATAGCCTGCCAAAAAGATATCTCCCCACTCAAATACACATAAAACAAAAACAGAGCCCCAACAAGATAAAAGCCAACATCTCTCACAAAAGACCCCGGATCCACATTAAATGGCGCAGCATATATCGCAACAAATCCAACAACAAGGGCAGAGACAAAAGTCCCAGCAGACAAGATAGCCCCAAACCCAGTCCTATACTGCCCAGAGCGAACCGCAGCAAGAGAAGCGAAAACATCTGGAGCTCCATTGCCAAGAGCTAAAAGGGTGACACCACCCATGCTTGGAGAGAGGTTTAAGTGATTGGTGAGCTTCGTAGTGACAACAGAGAAATGACATTGGGCAGTTTTGATGAGGACATAGAAGTGGAGAAGAATGAACAATAAAAGGCAAGGAATGGAAAGGAAAGAGTTGGCCTTGAAAAGGCAAAAATGAAGTGAAAGATAGTTGATGAGACCATCGGTGGGATCAAGAGAAGAGCAAGTGAGAGGGACAACTTGGGGGTGCGAAATGAGTGACCTTTTGGGGATTTGGGGAGATGGGTTGGGTTGAAATGAGGAATAAGAGAAAAGGAAAGTGGTGGAGAAGAGGGTTAAAGAGAGAGCAGCGAAGGAGTTGAAGAAGAGATGGTATGAGAAGGCCATGCCATTTCACAGGAAGCTTTTCCTGCGGATCTTTCTTCTTCTTGTGTTGTGTATCAAGTGTGTGCGCGTACCTGTGTAACTGGGAGATTCTTTTTTCGCCTTAGATTAGATTACGCGTTTTTTTTTATATTTAGTACATGTACATGAAACATTCTTTCCGACCATATATGCAACATGTAAATAAGAACGAAAACATGTAAAAGATAAAATAAGTATATAAATACACGTATAAGAACGAAAACATGTAAAAAGTCATTAAAAAATATTTAGGCTAAATAAGGAAATGTTTAGGTTAGATAACTAAGAAAAAATTATTATATATTAAATATTTAGGCTAAATACAAAATATAAAACTTATGGATGACAATATGACCCGACCCGAAGTCAACAGGTTACGGTCATGTTTTTATTAGAAAGGTTATAAAAATATCTTTGTCATTTATTTCATGATGTCATTTTTAGCCACGAATTTATCATTTTTAGAGTGAACTTGATCTAATAGAGCTTATCTTCTTTCTGTTTCTTAACTCTTGCCAACTTAAAAATGTCATTTTCTTCATCTTTAGTTTTTAATTGTTAGGTATAAATTTTTGTAACCTTCAATTTTAGCTACTGAGATTATCTCCTTTGTTTCTTTCTTTCCCGATTTATAACATTCTTTATTAATTACTCTCTCCACTTCTTCGATGCTATCCAATAGAACTTTGTAGTCACTCTTCTTATATCTTAATCTTTTCTCGTACATTTTCATTCCACTTTCAAGACTCGGTCCTATTACTCTTAGCCTTTTATAAACACTCAATATTTTTATTTCTTTTATTTTTAATAATATAAAATCAATTATTATATTATTAAAAACTTTATTTTTTCCCTCAAAAAAAAAAACTTTATTTTTAGAAACTACGCGTGTGTTAGTACATATGCATTTAAACTTCATTTTGTGTCACGGTAAAACTTTTAACATCTTGTTCTTTTTTTCTCCGCAACTTTCGAATTTTGACGCCATACTATCATAGTATATAGGGAAAGATCTAAATTTGGAGGATGTCTCTTCAAAACAAATTGTCCAAAGTCACTAATAGACCATGTAAGTTCATATAAATTTACACTTAATTTATTTTAGAAGTCAAATTAGATTTATAATCTTTTCAAACAATTATTTTTTTATTTTAAATCCATCGGAATCATATGAACAACTCTGACACTACCGCCTCTAAAGAAGTGGTTGAATTAGTGGAGTAGAAAAGCATAAGACCAAAAGGTCCTGTATTTGAATTTTCTTACTTACACTCTCTCGATCGAGCCTGTCGTACAGGACTTGCCTAATCAGAAGTACCTAGATAGCGTGATTTGCAGGCTATTGCGTCAATCTGAAAATTTATCCAATGCGCATTCAAAGAATAGCGACTGCAAGTTCCTCCGTTAAAAAAAAGAAAACTATGACACTACGACAAAATTACCAAATGAACCAACTCTTAGCTCCTTGTCAAATTTAGTCTTTTTTAAGTCATTACTGACATCATTAATTTGGTTGTAGCCCTAAAGTTATTTTATAAAGCTTTTCTGAAACTTGCTAAAAGTCTAAACATAAGGCAGCCATTTCATTTCTTCCATTTCACCAACATTCATAAATGCAAATCTCACGTAATAACTGACTTGCATTAACTGTAAAATAACACTCAATTGTAAGAGGTTACCAATTGAGCTTCCTAGATAACCATTTCCTTCGCTTAGTTGCATCCATTTTCACAAACAACTTTGCCTTTTCCTCATTCTCTAGAATTTGACAGGCTTCCAAGAAGAGCTCATCATCCATGCCTGGTATAGCTTGAAGCGCATCAACAATGACTTCGATAGATAAGTGTTCACCATCATCTTTATTTCGCACATTTCTTGCTACATGGAAGTTTGTACCTAGTGCTTCTTCAGCCTCCTCATTGAGTTTTTGGACTTTTCTAGAAGACATTGAGTAGATTGGTGAAGTTGCACAATTTCTTTTGTTCTGGGTAAGTGCACCCGTGAATACACTGCCAAGGACACCGTTGTTGTTCTCCATTTCTATGCTAGAACGACTTAACCTTCCACCTACCACTCTGTTACCAAATATCACGCAAAGATCATTATAACTTCCCAACATTCTATTTCGATATTTGATTGCACCTGGATGTCTCTGCACAAAATAAATTATGTCACAGGAAACACTATTAGAAAAATGTTATCTGCACACCTCCAAAAGTAAGTACAAATACCACTTTCTTTCATTTTTTCTGACAGAAAAAGAAATAATAAGTTCAGCTTTTTTAGAGAGATGAGATGGAATCCCACAAGACAATCGTGGGTACATGAAGCTGGAAAGAAGGTAATTTCTGAAGCCATCCACGTTCCAGAGAAAGAAAAAGACACACGCACCTTGATATAAACTTCCCAATCGTCATCATCAGCAATGACCTTTTGCTGAATGCCATCCCATGCAAAGCCAATCTGATTGATAAGCATCCTAATGTTATTGTACTCTTTCATCAAGCTTAGGTACAAGCTTTCTACTTCATCTTTGTCACATAGAACTCCAAATTTCTCATTGAATGATTCAATTATCCAGGCCCAAGCTTGTTCGGTGAATGTCTTACCAATCACTTTCCCTTCAATTACTTGTCCTAACATGAGTTGAATAAAGTAAACTTCCATTGACTTGGTCCAATTTATTGGTAGAGGATTAAAATCAGGTGGAACTGTGGAATCTTCTTCATCTGTAATTTCAACAGAAGAATGAGAAGAAGAAAGTATCCCACTCAGATATTCATAAGAGAATCCCATGTACAGTGACCATCATAAAATGAGATTTTAAGTGTCTAAATTTTTCTCCAGATATCTTAACAGTTCTTTTAATAGCATATTGACAAAAGCTATTCAAGGGAGAGGGGAGAGAAAGTGGAGATGTAAAATTATGAGGAGAATGATACCATCGCTTGGTACCAGGACAGAGTCACAAATAGCCCTTGAGTGACTTGAATCATTGTCCCTTCCATTAATATTTCCACCTCCGAATATCAAGAACAAATCATTATAATTAGGAAGGGTCCGATTCCAATACGACTGTGCATCAGGGCAATCCTGCAAACATGTTTAAGCTACAATATTTTTCTAATTTTGTTAAAGAGAACTGAACAATGGATATAGGAAGTACCTTTAGATAAGCATGCCATGAAGAATCATCAGCAATTATCTTTTGACGCAGCTCGTCCCAAGCAAATCCACTATGATCAAGTAAACTTTTCATATCATTGAATTGCTTCATCAAGTTCATGAAGTGGCCCCTTAAAGCATTCTCGTCATGCTGATATCCAAACTCAGAACTGAACTTTGTTGCCATACAACTCCATTCTTGTCTGGTTAAATTTTTACTCATAATTCCTTGACGAACATGCTCAAGCATCAGGTCAATGAAATATCGGTCCATTGCTGGAGTCCAATTAGTCTTCGCGTAGTGGTTATTGTTAAAAAATTGTCCTTAAACAAATTGGGAAGTGTACATGAGAAAGTTTCGCCATGTATGTATCATCATTGCATCAACTTTGTTCATGTTTGAGCCTCATATATCCTCTAGTAACCATAAAGTAACCAATGGAACAAAAAGAAAAAGTAACACATTTCTAAAATGAAGCATGATAATCTCCATGTTAATAAAAGCAGAGGTCATCATCAGTGCCTGTACCTGGACCTAATAGATTGGCTTCATCATCAGGCGAAGGCATTCCATAAATCAAAAATAAATCATTGTAATCTTCCATAAATCTAGTTCCATAGAGTTCGACCTCCGGTTGTTCCTGGAATATAGAAACATTAGCAGCCTTTAATAGGAATTGCTGATATACTAAATCAAGACAAAGTGAAGCACCTTTATAAATGTATCCCACACATACATACCATGATGACCTGCAGTGTACCATCCCAAGAAAACCTTCTCCTCTCAAGAGAACTCTTCACAACACTGTGTAACTTCTGAAAACTTCTGCAACGACTCTTCAGGATATCCTTGCCATATTGTGATCCAAATCTGTCCTTGAACAACACAGCCATATCTATCCAAGCTTGATTATCTATAGTATAGTCCATTTTATTCCCTCTATGTATTTGCTCTAACATAAGGTCAACAAAGTAGCGGTCCATCACAGGCGTCCAACTTGTCTCTGAAAGATCACCATCTGCATGGCAATCATCATGCTTTCCTGCCAATCACACGGCTTGATAACTTTTCCTTGTATTTGTAAATAATAATAGTAGTGCTTCAAGTCTCTAGGACCTGTAATCATATGTATGATGGAATTAAAGCAATCAAGTATAATAAAAGCCATATAACAACAGAATCTTATTCTTAAATTTGAGAAACAATCAGAAACACTAGTTACTCACTCCAGATTGAAAAGACTTGATCTACAACAAAAATCCTCATTTATCAGTTGAATCACTAAAGCATAAACGATTCTCCATGATCAAGGTTTGCATCTGAAATATTATTTTCCTGTAATTTATACCTGCCTACATAAAATATGTTCATATATCTGCTAATGCATACCAATGATAATATCAGGGCTTTCACTGCCAAGATCAACATTATGTTCCCTCTGCCTGCATCGTTTGAAAGAACCTTCTTCACCATAGATAAGGCATAGCTTATGATAGCTGGGCACAGATTTATTTCTGTATGGCTGAGCATCACGATGCATCTGCATACATCAAAACAAACATGAAACAATAAGTTCTCAAACATATTAGCCAGAAGAAAGATAAGGTAACTTCACCTTAATATAAGAATCCCAAACATGATCTTCAGCTATAATCATTTCTCTGTTTTCGTCCCAAGAAAATCCAGTTTGCTCCAGAATGACTTTTACATCAGTATATTGCCTCCTCAAATGTTTGAATCGATTTCTTAAAATGTTTTTCTCACATGCTAAACCAACTTTAGCATTGAATAACTTGGTCATTTCCGTCCAAGCCTTAGATGTAAATTGATAACCGATCTTATTACCCCTAAGGGTTTGGTCTTGCAACAAGTCAATGAGATAGTAATCCATTAATGGGTTCCAAATAGGTCCAGGACCATGACATCCAGCAGAGTAATGACAATCCTTTTCTTCATCTGCATGAATGAAAAACGCATTAAAGGTGCAATAATGTGTGCATAAGAATACATACATACATACATATATATATATATATATATAAGGGAATCAAACATTAAGAACTAAAGAAGATCATCAACTAGAGTTGTTGCCTTTGATGAAATGCAGCAGTGACAGAAGCCAACAGAGGATGCTGCTGAAGAAATGTCGAACTCACCAGTCTCAATTTGTAAACATTTATTTTCAGTAATCTGATTTTGATGCTTAGCTCCATGAGGCCCCCTGGTAATCTCATTGCTGTAAATGAGGCTCAAATGTTCATAATTTAGTAAAGGCTTCCCTCTGTATGAATGTGCCTCTGGATGGCCCTTCATTAACAATAGCTATCTATTAATAAGCATATTTGCATAAGTTATCTTCCGGAGACCAATAATATTATTGTTGTACCTTGATATACTTCTCCCAAATACCATCATCGGCTAAGATCATTTGGTGCTTTTCATCCCAAGAAAATCCATTTCTCTTGAGTATTCTTCTCATATCACTATAGTACTTAAACAGCTTATTATAGCGGCGCATCAGAAAACTTTTTCCATATTTAGAACAAAATCTAACATTTAATGAAGTAAGAATGTTATTCCATGCTACGTTACTGAACGATTTATCTGTCTTATTGCCCTTTCTGACTTCATCCAGCATACGCTCAATAAGACATTGGTCCATGTCTGGTGTCCAATCTGTTCTCACACGCTCAATACTTGCTGGATGAATACCTGTTCGAAAGCCTATGATTAAGCAAAGAATTATTTAGGTTTGCATTTTCTAAATAAAGAAGACAAACCCATGTTATCTGCCTGAGTACAATATTCATACTCAAACTTCATGTCTGTTTTTCTTTTTCTTTTTCAGTCTGATCTTTCAGAGAAATCTGAAATTGTGAAAATTATATAAAGTGTATATATATATATATAAATCATCACTTCCAGCCCATATCCTACTTTAGTTAATTAAACATATCACATTAATACAAGTCTCACAAATGTTGTTATGCATAGAAAGTTATAATCAGCCACCCCAAATTTTGACATACAGTTTTAAGAGTCTACTGGAAAATGTAACCTTACACTACATTCTTTAGTGGACGAAAAACATACCAATAATGAGCCCTTGAATGTCATCATCAAAATCTACATCATGACTTGAACGGCTGTATCTTCCATCTGCTTCCGTGTACGCAAATATCAAGCACAAATCATTGAAGTTCACCAAAGACTTCGTCTTGTAACATTCTGAATCAGGGTGAGCCTGTATTACTTTTATCGGTGACTTTCAAGTACTATCAGATATACAAAATGAAAAGGCATAGAGATCAATTTAGCAGACCTTCATATAGGCATCCCATACTTCATCAGCAGCTATGACCATCTTTTGAGTATCATCCCAGGAAAACTCACTCTGTTTGAGAAGATTTTTAACATCATTGTATTGCTTCCACAGAGCTGTAAAATGACTTCTCAATATATCTTGGTCATATTTAGTCCCAAACTTTGAATTGAACATGTCCAGTATATCTGTCCATGATTGCTTGTTGAAAGTATGACCCAATCGATTGCCCCTGTGCATCTGATCCAACATGAGATCAATAAAGTATCTTTCCATCATCAATGTCCGACTAGTGTTTGCTCTATCCCTAGTGGAAGGAATTTGACTGTCCATCTTCTTCCTAGCAAAAGCAGAGTTGGCGACAATAAAAGCTTATACACAGTCAAACCCAGTTCATGTATTTCATCAAAAACAGAAAAGACAGGAAAGAGAGAAGATTTTAACCAGTTATGGTCCCATCAGGCTAGGATCGCATGGGACTAGATTCAGCAAGTCAAAGATAGTAATTCTCTTCAGTATTTTTCACATGAAGCGGCATCTCAGAACTTCAGACCTCAAACCATAGTTTGCTGCAATCCATTACATTGCTGAATGGTTTCAGTCATATAAGGAAACAATCTATTGGCATACTGTCTCAACTCAATCAGTACAAAATATTAGAATTGACATCCACAAGTATCTTCTAAAACTAAATTAACCAATAATCTTAAAAAAGCCGAAAGGAAGATGACAATAACAGTTGTATCTGTCAAAAAAGATTGAAAATAAAAAAAACTTCTTAATATGATACCTCTAATGTACACAATAGAAGCAATTTCAGGACTAAAAGACAAACAACAAGTTGAGCAGCAGAGCTCCTAAGATGGATACCTGCACAAATTAAAATGTCAAAAAGAAAAGGTTAAAAAAACTGAAGGAATAATAAATTCGTGGGAATATTTGATTCTCTTATACAAAAAATGATAATACCCTTTATTGTGTCACTGGAGAAGGGTAAAGACAAGGGAGAGTACAAGGTCAAAAAATGGGGAGGACACGGGCAAATCGTTTCGGGTCGGTTTTAACGGGTCATGAAGGCTACAACTGATTGCGATCTGATCGGCTGATTGTAATTGTCATACGATAAACAATATCCATATGTTGTATTGCAATCAAGTCCCTCGTGTTCCGAAATATACCCATTTTTTTCCAGTCTTTTGAGCTATTCCTTTTCTTTGGTTAAAATAAATAATGACTAACTCAAGACGCAGGTGAGTTGATAAGGGATTTTTTTAGCTTAAGTGAGGTCGTGGGTTTAAATCCTCCTTATGTATGCAGTTATTTAAAACTTGAGACTAGAGCTTTACCTCCCGCAAGGAACCTATCCAGCTTAAGCGGAGATTAGTCTGGGTGTGGATGGCTGAAAGGTACCTTCCTATAATTGAGACCCTCCTAGGACGGCTCGTGGGTAACAAAAAAAATTAATGGCTAAATGTGCCATCTGTGTTTTAACATTTTATAATTGATTTGAACTAAAGCGATCAATTTTTCATATATCACTTTGTATCAAAATATTATTAAAACGACATTCTAAATATGATTCAAAGTGATATTAAAAATAACTGTAAGATAGAGTTCGTCTAATTAGTATAAATTACTCAAACATATTAAGTTGATGGTTTAGCTATTAAAAATCTAATTTCTTTAGTTTTAAGAAGTTACAAGTATTGTTTCAAAAAAAAAAAAAGAAGTTACAAGTATTATTTTGAAAACATTAAAATACAACATAATATTATAAATAACCATATGATTTATTTAAATTTTTTTAAGAAATATGTGATTCAGACCTATAACAAAGCGCATGATTTGCATTTATAATTGACTTATTAACATGAGATATTGACAAATTCAAGGGCATAAAGGCTATTAGGCAAATTAATTAAAAATTTACATTAGCTATCATTAATTATTTAATCAAGTGATTAAACATGTATTGAAGTTCTTAAGTTACCAAATTAATGTGAATGTGAAGACAAACAATAACAAAAATAAATGAAGTCATCAAGAAAATAATACACAAATATTAGACGATAATAGTTAACATATCTATCAGAACAAAGGTTTAATTGTGGTTTAATAATTTTAGGAGCATCACATTAGGTGATATTAGAGCGGGTTTACGTTTCTAGGGACATATTGAGTAAAACTAACAATTTGTTCTTGTCTTATCTATGATGGCTTCAAAAGATGATAATGTTGGCCCTGAGTCACCTGAGGAGTCGGGAAGTTTGATCCGTGCTCCGAATGTGCTAGATTAGGGTGATGCCCAAGTGAGTAGGGTAGGAGGAGAGGTGCCAATCCCTCCACAGATGTAGTTCTTTCAAATGATGCAGCAGGCTATTATTGCGACTATAGCCCGAGGTGGTTCTTGGGTAGATCATAACTATAAGTGGATCCGTAAGAAGAGTGTAGTAAAGTTTCGAGTTACTACTAATTTTGAAGAGGTTGAGACATGGTGGGAGTAGACAGAGATAATTTTAGACTTCCTAGAGTGTACCTTGGATAAAAAGTTCTAGTACATTGTTTCCTTATTCTAAGGCAGTACACTGACTTGGTGGAAGTCAGTGAAGCGATCTTACAAGACCTGAAAGATGACTTGGCAAGAGTTCCAGAGAGATTGCAAAGATAATACACTCCGCGAATATATCAAAATCGAAAAAAGATGGAGTTCATAAGTTTGGTTTAGACAGAGGAGATGTCAGTGGTTGATTATAAGGTTCCCTTTGTAGCCTCATCTAAGTATGCATTGTAAGCTGTGGCAAATCCTGAAGATAGTTGTTATCGATTTGAGCAGGATCTAAGGACGAATATTTGTTTAGTTTTGGGGGCTGCTACTTTCGATTTCAAGAAGTTACTAGAGATTGCACTTAAAGTGGAGGATGTAACTGAGCTAGGTAAAAGGAGAAGAGAGCTAAAAAGGTGACAGGATAGTCATCAAGGAGAGGGGAGTCGATCTGTTAGGAGAGGAGCTACTCATACTGGTGCAGGGGGATCTAGGAGAGCGGATGGCATATCGAGTAAAAGTGGTAGTTTCTACCAATCTAATGGAGATTAAGGAGTTGGCAGGGATTCAGGACAGCATAGCATTGGTAGTGCGCCTTTAGTTGGATCAGATAAGGGGGCTAGTCAGAGGTTCAGAGGATCTTTTGATAGAGGAGTTGGAGGATTTCAGAGTTGTGTTACCTGTGGGAGATTTCACAAAGGACCATGTTGGGGACCTACTGGGATCAATAAGGCATGTTATATTTATGGAGAGCGAGGGCACTTACAAATGAGTTTTTCAGCAATAGAAAGGAGTTCAGGAGTATGGGAAGAGGAGATAGTACAGGTCAGAGTGGTGCCTTTGGTTCGGGTAGAACTGGTGGCACACTAGTTGTGGGTACGAATATTGGTGGGATATCTTCAACTCAGAGTCAAATTCAAGCACCATATGATGAGGAAGGAGGCATCTGTAGCTAACGATGTCATTTATGGTACAATTTTATTATTTGATATTAAAGCTTATGTGTTAGTAGACCCAAGATCTACACACTCTTACATTTCTTTAACGTTTGCCTCTAGAGTTCTAAGGGAGGATATGACCTAAGAGTGTCGTTATTAGTAGGAGACTGTGTGGTAGTAAATAGTGTAAGGAGGGAAATGTCAGTAAGGATTGGTGAAGTGAAGCTATTAGTTGACTTGATAGTGATGGAATTAAGGGAGTTCGATGTGATTCTCGGGATGGATTGGTTGGCACAACATCGAGCTGCAATAGATTGTTATGCAAAGGAGGTGATGATAGAGTCTTCAGGTAGTGATATTTGTGGGGGATCGTTCCAACATGTATGATCTCGACCTCAACTGCTAGATGGTTGATATTGGATAGGTGTGAGGCATATCTAGCTCATATCATAGATACGAGAGAGGTGAGTCCTAGATTAAAGGATATTCCTATGGTGAGGAAATTTTCAGAAGTATTCTTAGATGATTTACTAGGTTTACCGCCTCAATGAGAGATAGATTTTACCATTGAGACTATGCCTGGAGTTGCACTGATTTCTACTGCACCTTACAGGATGACTACTATTGAGTTACATGAGTTAAAAAGGCAGTAGAGGAGTTGTTGGAAAATGGTTTTATTAAATTGAGCACATCACCATGGGGAGCTCTATGGTTGTTTATGAAGAAAAAGAGTGGTAGTATGAGACTATGCATCGATTACCGACTGCTAAACAAGATGACAGTGAAGAATAAGTACCCATTGTCGAGGATAGATGATCTTTTGGGTTAGCTGAGGGGAGTTGTTATATTTTCCAAGATTGACTTGAGATCGAGATACTGGCAGTTGAGGATAGCTGAGTCAAGTATTTCCAAGACAACTTTTTGCACTCAGTATAGCCACTATGAGTTCCTAGTGACGCCCTTTTGGTTGACTAATGTACTAGCTGCATCTATAGGATTGATGAACATGACTTTTCAGGAGTATTTGGATCAAATTATGATAATGTTCATTGATGATACATTGGTGTATTCAAGGAGTAAAGAGGAGCATGAGCAACATTTAAGGATTGTGTTACAGATTCTGAAGGAGAGATAGTTGTATGCAAAGTTTAGTAAGTGTGTGTTAAGTCATTAAATTTCACTTATTTTGGACTTAATTTTCGTTGATGTGTTGAAATTATTATCCGAATTTAATGAAATTGTTCTATAATTGTTTACAGATGGTTTTCAACACCTTAGGGACAAAATAGGATCAAAAAGATGCAAAAGAAGGAAAGAAATCCTAAATCCCCAATTTGACAGAAAGTCAGTGACTAAGCGTAGGCACGCCTAAGGATGGAATAATTCTGTAGATAAAATTCCAGAAGTCTATTTCAAACAAAACACAATCTTTAAAGATTATCTTTTCATCTTTCCAAGGAGTTACCTACCAAAATTAGAAGATTGCCTCATCTGGACAAAATCAAGAGAAGATAACGAAGAGATTAGCATCAAGAAGGAGATTGGGATGATTGCCGCATAGATATATATACATATTAGGTTTTAGAATAGGGTATCGTAGGTTTTGGGTTGCTGCACTTTCTGTTTCTTGATCTTTACGTTTCTGCACAATTCTAAGTAGTGTTTTCGTGTTTTTCATCAAAGACAAGGGATGGAGACTTATTACTTTGTTATTTCTTCTGTTTTCAATTCAATTATGAGTAGCTAAATTTCTTATCTTGGTTAAGAGAATCCATATTACATGTTATTATGGTGAGATGATTTGGATACTTTTTATGTTGTTCATAAACATTGGATATCTTCAGGTCTAACCTTTCTAATTAGATTAGTTGGTTTCTAGGTGCGCAATTAGAGATTAATTGGTTCAATCTCTAGATTAACGAAATATGACGTTCAATTTCGGTAATCATAAGTGGCAATTAGGATTAACTTTTCTACGTTAGAGTCAGAAAATTCTAAGAAGATATTCACTTGATTGATTGCATGTCGTACATGTATTTCACTTACTCATTGGTTCTTGATTCTTAATGTTATTATTCAATTACACCTATAATCGTATCTAGGTTATTGTTTAATAAGAATGCTATGATACATGTTTCTAGTCATTACACTTAAGAGAAATTTCCCCCAATGAATGTTTATTAATAATTGCAATTTTATGTCGAGGATCCATAATAACATGATAACATCGGTGACCCGAAACCAAGGTATTTTCCCATTGATTTTTTTAGATTTAATTATTACTTTTGATTTGTGATTTTTCCCTTTGATTTCTTATTATTGTCGTGATTAATCAAAACCCCCTTCTTACTTTTGTTATTTGTTTCGTTTGAATTCATAACTCATTATCGCAAAGATTCCTCGTGGGAACGATATCCGCTTACCGTTACTACATTAATTTGTTTTACCGGAAGTGATTTCTTTTATATTTGGTTGCAGGCGACAGCAACACCAGCAGATGACAGATGCTTTAGATATGAAAAATAATTTTTTTCGGCCAAGGGTCGCATAAATCGAATGGTAATTTGATACTTCTCACTGTATGATCCTGACAACCAGTCCACAATTTTTTAAGTAACTTGAAAACAAAGCCTGACGCTCTGTTAGGTTTATGGAGCTCAATTTGGGTGAAGTTTTCGGAGAATAAAGTTTGATCTATACTTTAAAATTTTTAAAATTTAAATATGAGTTTAATATACATTTGATAATTCAAATGCCAACTATACTTATAAAAGTTGTACATTAACAAGTCCTCGTTGTATTTAATGGGCAACTCAAGTTCCATACCTTACAATTAGAGTTAGTTTTTTTTTTCTCAGTCCAATATTACCCAAATTCAGTAAACCATGTTCAATTGATTAGATGTTGAGTTAGGCTTAGTTTGAAGAATAATTGGATCTGAAAAATTGCAGGGGTGTAGTAGTTTCGCAAAAATTTTCAATTTACTGCAGTCGTTTTTAGTATAATCAAAAACTAGAAAAATTAAATGCACAAATATAAATCAATACTGAAATTTGGTTACACAGTTTGACACATCTTGCATACGTCTGTGGGGCCCTTACCCAGCTTAATTCTTTCTCTAACAACAATAGTTTTATACAAGGCTTTACTGAGCCGACACTTGACACTATCCCTCGTCCTCACAACCTGTGAAAAAATTTCACACTCAATAGTATGATTGCCTTGTACTAACCTCAACGGAGGATTTTTCTCAACAATCTTATGATGAAAGAACACTAAATAAATAACTCTAAGTGATTAAAGAAAATTCAACATAAACGAAAACACTTGAGAAAGAAAAACAACTTCCCTAACAATGTAGCTTCATCAACGAAAGAACGGGAAGTTGTCTACGAAGAATGATGTTGTAGTCTTTCGATATTATCACTGGAACACATCACACATAGTAGGAAAAAATCACCAACAATCATAAACATTTCCTCACCAAAACGCTACGAACAATGGAGTTGCAAAATTCACGACAACTACTGGAATTTTTCATACACAATTACTCAAAAAAAACAACCCAAAATTATCACTTCATCGACAGTAAAAACAGTCACCAAAGATTCACGCACACATAAGCAAAACTCAGAAAAATTGGTTGCCCAAACTCCCCAATCAACAACCAGGAAAGCTTACAAAAATCATGCAAGAATAGAAAACGCAACAGCAATATATGGATCAATAAATCAATGTAATCTTGGCTGTAAAAGATTATCCAAGATAGCCCTCAAAAGTCATTCAGTAGCAAGAGAAAATGCAGGCATGATCAACAATAAACCCAGCTACAACATCGTGAAACCTTGGCAGAAAGTTGTAGCTACACACATACACCTATCAACATGTTTTTTGTAATTCACTGAAGACCCATCAAACCTTTTATTTTCCCACTTCACCAAGGACTCTAGAAGGTAGGTCACATATGCAAGGAGTCGAGACTTCCAATCACGCACACAAGAAGTCCCAGACTTAGAGTCACACACACACAATGAAACTAAGACATGGAATTTCTTCACGTAACAACCACTCTAGCTATCTTACAATATCCATCCCACAACCAATCAACCAATGCCAAGACTCCAATAAAAAATAACTCACGCAAGCCTTCCTACACAAGCCTTCATTGCTACAGTTGAAAAGCCACACAATATCTATCCATAATCAAATATAATCCCCTTGAACTTCAATTAAAGATAGACTTCTAATTTCACTACAATTCTTATACTAGAGTCTAACTCAAATAATGAGTGTTACTTATTTACACCATATCTTGATTTGGGTTTTTAAACATTATCTTGAAGACCCAATAATCAAAATGCCAAAATTAAATACTAAGACATAATAAATATCTTAACAATCTCTGACTTTTTGGCATTTTTGTCACAAATAAGAAACTTTACTTGAATCACATAATTGAATATATATAAGTGTTGAAGTCACAATAGTCCCCCTCAATCTAACATCAAGTTCCAAACAACATCTATCAAGTTCTTCAAATTCAAGAAAGATCCAAATAAACAATAATGAACAATTATCCAATCATCCAAATCTCTCCTCATTGGGACAAAAAGATGCCAAAAAGCAATATTAATAGTCATGAAGATACCTTAAAATCTCCCCCTGAGTTGAACAATCACCAAAAACAATATGATGTCTCTCCCTTGGAACAAAACAATACCAAAATGAAGAATGCGTTCATTGCGATCAATCTCAGCGAATAAAGAAGCATAAAAATCAATAGTAGGTGCAACAGAAGAATCATAAGCACATTGTGCAATAGTAGAAAGACAAGATAACAATTTACTACTAGTTAATAGATATGCCAACATATCATTGCTTACTTCAATTCTGTCTTCATAAGACTGATCAAATTCATAAACTCCATCATCAAGTGTAGCCTCATGTACACATCAATCAACTGAACCTTTAAAAACCCATAAATAAAAACTCAGAAAGCCTAAACGATAACTCCTTCGAACCTCTTTTTTTGCTTTTTTTAATAATAACTTCAAACTATACTTCAAAAATATAAAACACACAGTCCCTATGCCCCTCAAAGAAATTCAAACCTGGGCTAATTCCTCGTCTCATTATCTCGATCATCAACTGCCTGGTTGATTTCTTCATCTGAAGTAACTGACTTATCCTCAGTCTGAGCAGTTTCTTCAAAAGCAATTACTAACTGTGAATCTAGACAATTTCTTATTTTTTCTTCACTACGTCTTTGTGCCTGTACTTGACCCTTTCTAACCTAAGAGTACTTCAGTAAGATGGGTTGCTGCTGTAAATTTAATTAAAAGTGTCTAGATTTTTTATTTTGACGCATTTAAAACATCATTTGTAACAACAACAGCATTTGGGATAATCAACTGATTACTCCCAAAATATCACGTTTGCCCTAACTTTTTGACCTCTCTCTCCCCTCTCTCGTTTTCTCCAGAAGAGTCGCTCATGTTTTTCTCTCTACTCTTCTTAACCAGATCAATCGTCCCTTCTCACGTGACAGGATCTGCTCATCGCTGGAGTAGCACCGTAACCAACGTCCCAACAACAATTTCTCCCCTTAACTACCAAACCCTTTTCCTTCTTTAAAAATCCTCTAATCTCCTTCTCTCTTTCGTCGAGCTCAAGCTTAAGCCTTTTTAATACTTTGTTAGATTCTATGATTGTTTCCTTCTTTGTTTTTTATTGGTTTTGGTATGATTTTCACGCTCTAATCTCTTTGGTTCTGTGAGTTTTTTTTCTAGGATTTTAAAGAAAGTTTCATTTGCACTAACTTGTTCTTTGAGTTCTTTAACATTAAAGAACTCAAAGGCCAAGTTAGTGCCTCTTTATCTTTAAGCTTTAACCTTCTATAATTCCCTCGCCTCACTATTAACTTTCTATTTGACATACCAACCACCTAAAGTTGATTTTATTGTCTTTTACCTACAGATTGCAAGCCTTAAGGCCACATTGGAGAAAAAAGTGGGTGAGACAGAATACCTTCAATATTCTGCATCTGGTAATTCTGATGGCTATAGACAGAAAGAAAGTGACTTTACACCTTTCAATCCCAAGCACCAATGTGGAGATTTGACTGATACCATTAGATTCAAGCAACCCATGGGTGATGTAGGCAACATAGAGGTGAATATTGCTTCACTGTGATTAGTGGGTTGCTTTGTCTTTTTAAAAGCTTGAAGGTTAATATAGTTGAGCATTTGCAAATGTTACAAGCCTTATAATTATATCACTAGATTCAGAAACTCGCTTGCAAAAGGTCTTCGCAAGAAGTGTTATCCCTTATGAGCTTAGCATCCAACAGTTTCAAATAGTTTCCATTTTCTTTAATATAAAAGTGTAAAATCCACACATTTTGATAAGTTTCCATTTTCTGTAATATAAAAGAGTAAAATCCACACATTTTGATAACTAAAGCAATTATATTCTTTGAAGAAGGAATCCATATTTGGTTCTTCTTTTAGATCTTATCCTATGGCATTTAGGGTGCTAATTCAGTCCTAATCTTTACACTTTGCTGTTGTTATTATTTACATAACGAAATAACTAATATCGTGCATGTACGACATGATAAATTTGGACTAATTTTAAGTTTTGTATAGGTTCATTGTTGTCTAAATTCTGGTCCACGTCATTTGTGCCATGCTACTACTCATTTTTGTGTCTAATTTCTCCAAGCACCCTACAATTAAAATTACAAATAAGGTAGCATTAATTGTCCAAAAATTAATTTATAATTAAACCAAAATATGACAATTTTTGCCCCTATAAACCCAAATTAAATGTAAGGCATAATAATTCAAATAATAATCAAATAAAGCCATAAAGACCAATTTAGTGACAAAAACTCATCCAAAAGATATAAAATTATTTATAAACAAATGAGTTTGTCAACGATTGAGAATAAAGCGGTACCGTATGCATTAGCATAGGGAAGTTTAATGTTTGCTATGCTATGATTTGTATAAAACTAGACATTTCACATGCCATGAGAGTGGTTAGTTGATACATGGCGAATCCTGGTAGAGAGCATTGAAATTTTGTAAAGAGGATCCTAAGATACATTAAAGGAACCTCAGATGTTGTATTATATTATGGAGGATCAGACTTTATTGTCAGTAGATATGTTGATTTAAAGTATGCAGTTGATCATGACAAAAGCCAATCTACTACAGACTATATGTTTAAACTTGTTGGCAGAGTTGTAAGCTAGGTTTCAAAACTACAATCAATTGTTGTTATGTCTACAATAGAAGAAGAATATGTAGTAGCTACACAAGTCAGTAAAGAAGCAATATGGTTGAAAATGCTCTTGGAAGAACTCATACACAAACAAAAGAGAATTTCTTTGTTTTGTGACAGTCAGGGTGCTTTATATCTTACAAGGAATCCAACATTCTATTCAGAAACCAAACACATACGAGTACAATATCACTTCGCTCGTGAACAATTCGAAGGAGTTGTAGATATGTAGAAAATTCATACCAAAGACAACATAGCAGATGTCATGATAAAGGCAATTAATACTGACGAATTTATTTAGTGTCGATCCTCTTGCGGCCTGATGGAGACATGAGCAATAAAGAAATGGCAAGAAAGAAAGAATAGTGTGAAGATCGGATTGATTTTCAATCAAATCTTTAAGTGGAAGATTGCTACTATCGACTTCCCAAAGCCAACAAAGGAAGGAAGAAAATTTGTGCATGTCCACATGCAAATGAAAAAAGAAGAAGAGAAATGAAGCTGACAATCTGTCCATAGTTGGCTATACAAGTGTGGGATATAAATAGGCCTTCCCATATGAATTTTAAATCCATCTCCAAAAATCTCCCCTTTTTTAGTTAAATCCCCACAAAAGTTTAAAGAGTGTTTCTCTCATTTTTGAGAAAGTTAGGGTGCGTTTACTTTCAGAAAACAGTTTCTTGTTTTTTATCTTGATTTTTTGCATATATTTTCAATTTTCATTTTCAGTGGAAAATTGTCGAAAACATGTTTACTAATTAATAT